>JBBPMZ010000174.1:0-21002 GCA_038090575.1 Tylopilus cf. pernanus | reverse complement strand
TTTTCCCACAGCCTCTTTCTTCTCTATTGTTATCATCTCTACTCTCTTCTACACTTTTCCACTACACTTTGTTGCTACACTTATTATGGTGAGTCAATCTTACTTCTACTAAGTCTTTCACTAACTTATCTTCATCTATAGGGCTCATGTCTATATTATATGTTCTAAAGTAAGTCTTCTACACCTTCTATCATTGCTTTCTTGCTAATGTTTTATTGTAATCCAGATAGTATTCTATGTATAGTGCTAGTATAAGTATATATATAGTGTTGATTGTGTATATAATATGAGTAATCTATAATTTCTATCAATATTTTATGACTGAATAGTAATATATTATATAATATGATTATATAATCTCCCAGACTCCCCTAGACTCCCCTAGCTTCTTCCCAGGTCCCCTAGACTCCCAGATCCCCAGTCTGTCCCAGTCTGTCCTAGTCTACTCCCAGCTGGGGGGTCATTGTCCCAGAGCTAGACAGGTCTAGCCAGTTAGGAACCTTTGCTGGGGGAGCTGGGGAGTCTGTCAAGCTAGCCAGACCTGGATAGCACTGGCCAGATGAGGGTAGGTTTGCTGATTGGCACCGGATCACGTATCCCCCCCCCCTGATCCAGGTCCCTGACCCAGTGATCCTTGATCACATAATACACACCGTCGAGGCGTGCAAGGTAGCAAATAGTCCCCCGCCCCATGAACCCCGCCGTGCTAGAGAATAAGATGTCAATGATGTCATAGTATACATCATCGACCCGAATCCTACCGATAACCGGAACGGACTCTGCAGTGGGGGATGGGGGAGACAACGGGGCTGGACCCACAGGTAGAAGTGGCTTTCCGAAGGGGTCTGGGTCATTGGTATCATTGTTGGCATTCGCGGCAGTGATTTCGAGTGCAGAGCGTCTTTGCTTATTTAGAGGTGGGGGGTGGATTTCAACTGTGAGATCGAATCCGATAGATGAGCGACAGCCAAAAGCGAGTGAAGCTATAATGAAGAGGAAGTGCTGGGCATCGGCGTGAATGTTGAAAGCAGGTGAGATTGCCCCACCCGAGTGATCATAAAGATGAACTCGTAGGTCGAGGTTGGCGATGGACAGTCCAAGCACGAAGCGTCTCCAGGGCTGGTCTACCAGGACGAGGTTGGTGTCTAGTGTCTTTCCGATCCGAGAAGCTGGTTGGAAAACCTCCTTCGTATACTCAGCAATAACCTTGGGACTAGTGATCGAAAGTCCAGTTCAAGACTGCAAAAAGACCGGCAACTGGACCGGACTTTTGATCGGTTGCAACCGGACTGCAGTTGCAGTTGCCTGGATTTCAAGAACGAAGCGGTCCAGTTGCCCCCGATCTTTGAAAAATAAAAAAACCGGTCTAAGTAGGTTGCAACCGGTCGCAACCGGTGTACAGCCACACTACCATATTGGGAAGGTGTTCCCCTATTTAAAATAATTTTTTCAGAATTTTTGGTAATTATTTGGGCATTTTCTGAGTAGATACAAGATTTATAGTCTTAAAAATGACATGCAACCCGGAAATGGGCATATCTCGGCCATTTCTCGGTCGATTTGGCTAAATATTTGGTCGACAGATAGCCAAGAGTGTCTACTATTTTTCATCTCACTATGACTAAGCGATCCGGGCCGGTCCCGGCCGATGCGCAACCGGTTTTTCAAAAAACCGGTTGCAACTGGTTCAAAATTAGTTACAGAGATTCCCGGACCGGTTTTTTGCGGTTTCGGTCCGGTCTTTCCATATTTGGAATGTATTAGGACCGGTCCGGGTCCGGTTGCCTTCCAAATAAGGAAAAAAACCGGACCGGACCGGACTTTTAAACTCTACTTGGGACTGAGCCATGTCATCTCGTCATGGGACAACGCACAGTTATCGACGAGGACAAGGTCGGGCTTACGGGAGTACCCTGTTGATCCCACAAGAGGAAGTTTGCTCCAGTTTGCCAACCACTGACGACGACTACGCTTTTTTCCTGTCGGATTTGCCTGGGAGGAACCATCCGTAGAAGATTTGTCTACTTTGGGGTCCGTAGGACTTTCAACAGCCAATCCGGAGGTTTGGCAGGTCATGAAGGCTTCCGCGATGCAGTTGAGGAATAGAGCAACTTGATGCTCAGAGCTTGGCGACGATCCTTGATCGTTTGGAGGAGCACAGGAGGCTACAGGAGTAGCCGGTTCCGTCAACAGAAGGCTCCACTGCCAGCATTGGTTGTCTTTGTCGTAGAATTCGACGAATTCAGTCCTGCTGATATATTTATACGACGATGCACGTCGACGTGCAATGCTAGGGATGGAAGATATGGGGACAATGAGCGACTTGGGGGAAATATTTGCGAATTCTTTGTTGAAGCTTGAGAAAATTAGGTCGAGAAAAAAGCCCAGGGTTTGAGTGCGAACAGCAGCGTCACGCCGCTCATTGATGATTTTCCCTTGGAGTTCCATACTTACAAACTTGTCCATCATGATCGTTGCGACACCGCGACCTTCTCTCGGGGGAGGGAGGGAACCAATTAACTTGTAGGTGGCATCCACGGTGAAGAACTTCAGTTTGCTATTGGCCAAACCATCCCGGGCTTTCAAGCCATGCTGCGGCGGTCGCATTCTTGCGCTCTAATTGAACAAAAAAGTCTCACCAACTTCAAGTTGGCGACGTCGAGCAGGGGATATCTCGTCGAACTTGAGGTCAAGGGTACAGGGTATTACTGAGAAGACGAGTTGATAATTAAATACGTAGTACGATCAATCATGAAATCGTGATAATCAACTAAGTTAGGGCAACGTATGTATTTTTGTCGAAGTATTTGTTTAAATAGAACTCTGTAGAATGCTCAAAGGAGTTGGAAGTCGTCAGTCTTGTGTCTGCAGTCTGTCCAAAACGAGGAATCAGGTGTGCAAATGCACACATTTGACCAAGGGGAACAACATCGCCTAGCCTTTGGCCAGTGGCGCATTTGGCACGTTTGAGGATGCGCAGTTGGGTAATGTCTTCTGCTACGATGTCGAAACGCTGTACATAGACAAGAAAACAGTCGTTCCATGACCATCTTGTCCTCGTCTTACCGAGGGGCCGCATGACGAGACGAAGCTGGCCAACTGGGTGACCTATGAGACAAGATTAGACAATGAACTGTAGCTGGAAACATCACATAATGTACCCACCTTCTAAGCCGCTTTTGGGCCATTGGGAGTCAGCATTGGTGTTGAAGATTGCGGTATCATAGCGTCCAAAGGCCCAATCAGGGCTGGGTGGTGAACAGAATAGAGTTTGAGCAGGTACCACGTCAGCGTTACCATGGATGGCTCTATTCTGGAGCCGCACTTTGTACCATACCTGTAGCTCCGTGAACGGTAGGTCCGAATGCGTTGGTCCACGCTGCTGCCCACCAATCGGGTGGACGAAGTCGTCACCGTGGAGTGCCTCGCACTGTGGGAAGTCAGCTATAGCGGCTCGAAGATCGGGGAGCCCAAACCGCTCTGCAACCTCATCAACACTAATCCGTTGCAAAGATGGGGAATAGGAAAGGCTAATTGCCGTCGAAGCGACAACAAAGGTGCGGAGGGGGTAAGAAATGGTACCTGCTTGTTTGGTACGAAGACGCGCCGAAATGGCAAAATAATCTGTGCTGGGACGGGCGAGATCCATCGGTTGGGGTGCTTGAATGGTGTCGTCGTCATCGTCGTCATCAGATTCTCTGTCTTCCGATGTTCCATCGTTTAATAAAGCTTGCATATCTTCAGCTGAGGTGGCCCCCTGCTCACATAGTGATATAGCGAACTCGAACGCTCTGCACTTCTCTGCACGGTCGAGGTAACGGCAGATTTGTGGGTCGTAATTATTGTTGTTGGTTGACCCTGCAGGTGTCTTGATTTCTGATACATGAGCATGTTTGGTAGTATCTGCAGTCCACTGGATGGTGACCCCAACGTGTTTGATACTCAATGCGATACTTTGCATCAGCTCCAATTTCGGGATGTACCAGTTATCGATAACTTTGTTCCCTTTGCCGCGACGTCCACCATGCTCAAGTATGGCATGCTTGTGAGAGTGAAACTCAGCGAGGGTGGCGGAAATTAGGCGAATATCAGCCTCGGTGATACAGTAGGCCTGCACTCGGTACCGGAAATCCATGAGGGCCCGAATGGCAGTAACGACCTCCAGCGAAGCTGCACCAGCAATGATCCCAACAATATAACGTTGGACATCACGGTGGACACAACCAGTCACTTGCTTCAGTTTCGAGATTCCTCCCTTGAAGTGGCGGGATCCAGCAGTGGGCTGCAGAAGGGAGAACCGGAAGTCAATTTCAGCTTCACCAATGATGTTTAGACACCATTGCAAGTCGTGATCCCAGAATTGCTTGTGTAGATAGTGAAGTAGCTCGGGGGTGATGAAGGCGCCAGGACATGAAAGGGGGTAGTTTCGCCTAGTGTTTTAAAGTCCAGTCTAGGACTGTTTAAAAGACTGGCAACTGGACTGGACCACAACTGGTCGCAACTGGACTGCAGTTGCCGGTTGCCCCAGTTGCTGACCAGTTGCAGTTGCAGTTGCCGGGTCTGGCAGCTGGACTGGCAACTGGTTGCAACTGGTTGCAACCGGTGCACAGCCACCCCCTATCTATAGTACCATCTGGGGTAATATTTGGTGAATTTTCCTGATTTCTTGGACATTATTTGAGCCATATATCACTCAAAATCCACTTTTCTATGTCAAAAATTCATATGTCATACAGAAAATATTTATATCTCAGTTAATTTGGGGTTGCCCCCCCTCATACTATAGAGATAATATGTAGCTATCACTGTATAGAGTAATTCATCTCACTACTAGAAAGCATGATACTCACTGTATGATTTTATATAAGTGAATCCAGGTAGGTATGTAGTCACATACCCCCTAAAATGACATCTGACCCGGAAATGGTCATAACTATTGATCCTGTGATTGGACTTTGATGATCTAGGAGAGTAATTTGTAGCTAATGGCATGTAGAATAATGTTTAGTATTCGTGCGAACCATGGTTCCCACGTGTACAGGGGCCATGGACCGGTCCGTGCGGCAACTGGTCACAACTGGTTGCAACCGATAAAAAGACCGTTTAGGACCGGTCCTAATCGGTCCAGTTGCGGTCCCAGGCCTTCAGGAGAGTCTTAGGACCGGTCCTGGTCCGGTTGCCTGGTCAGAAGGCCAAAAAACCGGACCAGACCAGACTTTTAAACACTAGTTTTGCCAAAACGGCTTACTTACTCCGTTGAGACGATAACGCTCAGGCTGAGCCTCCGAGTCCCGGAAAAAGGCTACTAGGTCGGCAGGATCTGCCTTAGATTTGCCAGTGGCAATCTCAAGCTGGGCCAATGTGATGCCCGCGGTTCGCGATTCGTGTCGGAATGGATCCCCGAACTCTTTGTACATCGCCATAGTCACTGGTGAGGTCTTCCCTCCAACGCAAGCGATCATGGCGGCCTCTGGGGTATCAACGATATAACCTGCGATCGGTGTAAAGCAGTACCGTAGGTTCCCTTTAGGATCCGGAAGCATGACACCAAGTTCCGCAGCCTTTTTGAGGGGTTCAAGGATTATATCGAGACAGTGATGGATAAGATGATCTTCCAAGACACCCCGCATGCGCTTGTTTGGATGGATGAATTTGGGAATGGGGAGTAAAGCAGTGAGCATAAATGATTTACTAGTAGACGAGAGCTTAAGGCGTGTCGACATCTTGATATTTGCCAAGCTGATAAGAAGAGGGTGGGTGACCCTGCCGCCACAGAGATTCGTGATGTTTGTTTTGTCCGATGAGAGTATCGTTCTGATCAAGGTCACACCTTCAACGACTACACAGTATGAGATTTGGAAGGAGATTATTAACAATAGGATTACTTACTTGCATCCGCCAAGCATCGTCCCCGGTCATCCATTCAGTGTAGACTCTCTCTAGTTTGTCGGATGACGTGTATAACCTCTGGGGAATAAGGTCGAGTTGATCTTGGAACGATGGGTGGTTGAAGAGCCATGCGATACAGTCCAAGGGATCACGCCAGTAAAGGAACACCGGATGTTTCGTAGGATGCGAGAAAGTAATCTGCATCGAACGCCAACGCGGCCCGCTAGGGAGTAGCTCTGCATGTCCGCGAAGGTCCCTCGCAGTACGGAAAGAAAGGCCAAGCGATTTTACCTCGAAATTAAACAGTCAGGTGCAGTTGCTCTTAGTGTAGTGAGTGTGGACGACATACAATGGGTAGAGTCAGGAAGGAGTCAATCGCCTTCATACTGATTCCCGAGCGGAGTAGCCACAGGGCGAGTTCCCACTCATTGCAAGAGGCGAACGGATAATAAAGGTTTGATTTCCGGGCCTCGTTGAATTCGTCCCTGTCAAATTTATCCATAAATGTATCACCATGCCTGAACGACCGAGCTGCTCCCGCGAAAGATTCGGAGTAGAATAGCTGGGGTTGTGAATCACATGTCCGAGGTGTAGAAGGGTTGCAATTGTCGAAATCAGTAGGATATGAAAAAGAATTGAGGTTGCCAAATTCGTGATCAACATCCATAGGAGCAAAACTTGATTCAGAGTCGGAAGTCGTGTCACTGCGAGCACGACTGGCTGAGCTAGGAAGAGCAAGAGAGTCGTGCAACTGCACAAGATTGTTAACCCAAGTGTTGCACCCAGAGGAAGGCTGACTCATGTGCATTGTGACAGCGTGCTGGTCCTTGAAACCACCTTTCCCGCAGCTTGGACAGCGCGGCATGATGAGTGTATGTAGGTAAGAGTAACAGAACTCACGAAGACTTCGAATTACCACACTAGGCTATCAGATGGCGGCCAGGTTGTTCAGGGTGTGCCTAATGAATTAGTCGCTTGGCATCAATATTACATAACGATGTGTCAAAAATGTACTATGTCTTGATGGGCCGAGTGCGTCGGCAGAGCATGAGAGAGATCTATCATGTATCATACAATCAATGATCAAGTCGGCGTTTGCTTGCTCAGCAGACCTCACCTTACCTGATGGCGACCTCCCTCCGACCGCATTCGGACTCCAGATGTTCTCGTCCGTCGACGTCCAACTTTTCGAACTTTTCAGCCGGTCTCTCCCGTCATTTCGACCTCACAGAGGCTGAAGGTTTAGTTGACACATATAATATGGGGTTGGGATTTACGGATTCAGCGGTGAGTCATTATTGTTTTTATCTGAATAACTATCAGATATATCTATTGTAGCACGGATCGACAGATCCAAACAATGACGAAGCTCTCCTTATTCTCGACGTGGCTCGTGCGCGGCGTGAGGTCTTTCGTGCCGAGCAAGTACTTGCCACATGCCGTGCGCATGAGCACGAATCCATCGCCAAACTTTATCAGTACAAGGCAAATGGAGGGGAAGAAAAAGTCCATGAGATGGACATGAGCGTCGGCTCAATGCGAGCGACGATGAAACGGGCTGGGATGTCCATCGATTTCACTGTCCCGACTGCCCGCCCGATGTCCCCTACCGAACATGATGGTACGTCATCGATCAACTTTGTGATCAAAATCCTTGTACTTAATCGCAACTAGGTGTAATTTCTCAAGTCGAGCGTGTGGCAAGTGGGTCATTGCAGCCACCTCGAAGTCAATTCAAGTTGTCCATACTGCTCAACTGACGCAAAATATGTGGTAAAACGTCAAATACTGTAGCTATATTGTCTTTTTACTTGTGCATGTTGTCCATACCATTTCTTTTGCTCAGTGTGATTGCAATTTGTTGCGTTTAGTGAATCTGTCACGTCAGGGACGCCAGCGATCGGGACGGGTGCAAACTTGATCAACTGCCTTCAAAATATTTATAATTGTGCAGCTCGAAACACCTGTGCATATAGGCACTAACACCGAGTGAAAAACTGCCAGTGAGGAGTATGTACTAGTAGTGGTGGTGCGAGAGAAAGGGGGAGTTGATGTAATAATAAATCCAACATGGATGCTTTGAAATGGAAAAAAGGAGATGAAACGCACGAACTACCAAGCCCTTTATGTGAAGCAACACAACAGATACAACCATGTCGTACAGGGAAGAAGAGTCTATCGAGGTTATACATCCAAAATATATGCCAAATGAGAAAATATGAAAATATGAAGGGATGCGAGACAAATGAGAGGAGGGGTAGTGTGTCGTGACCTGAAATGATCAACTCAGTGAGGTGGAGTGGCTTTTTGTGAGTGATCCACATATTGGCAATGTGAGCAATGGAGAATAGTCTCGATGGAGATGAAGGAAGCACGCACAAAATCTGAATGCAACACGTTATGGAGCGTCCATTGAAAGATCTGCACAGCGGAATAATAAAATTGGCTTTTACGGAGTTATAGCGCTGCGTATCTTGTGGATGTTGGGTTGGACGTGAGCACCTTCCACAGGAAGGAGCAGGGATGTGGAGATAGGTGGGGAAGAAACTGTCTTCGTCCTGCGAAAGCATCGGGGGGTGCCAAAAAAATCCATCAGCGAATCTGGTTGGAAACACGGGAGGGTGAATAAGTTGGGAAGACTGGTCAGCAGCGAGAGGATGTCATAACGCATTGCCAGACTTACAGAAGGTGCTGTACGAAGAGAAGAACAGAAAATCCAAGAGGAGTGACAAGAGCAGACAGCAGCCGAGTAGCCCGAGTATGAGTCCACATAAGAGGAAAACGAAATGGTGGAAGATGGGGGGTTCTGACGCTGAGTCTGCTTAGGTGACGACGCTTTGTTGTTCCCTGTTCATTGCTGGCGGTAGTAAGTTCCGTTTCCAGGGTCTCAACGCTCGGAAACGGGCTTGAGGCAAGAGAGATCGTCTGCTAGATCGACGCTGCTAAGGAACAAGCAATGCAGTGGACTAAAATCGTCAGAAAAGAGAATGGAGGAAGGAAGGAATGGTTCGTTGATACAGACACTTGTGTTTTCGGGAGCCTACCGAAGTGCCGTCTGTGTGGGTGGATTTGTCGCTTGTGATGTGGGTAGTACGAGCAACCACGTCGAGCGGACAGTTCCTTGGGTCCAGCTGAGGGTCCGAGATCTAGTTTTGGGATGGCGGCATTAGGGGCAGAGGGGTGGATTGATCGACGGAAGAAGGTTGGTTATCATGCATCAATGATCACGTATTATGTCGGGGTTCCAACATTCAATGACAATGATCACACTCCGACAATCTTGATCTACCACATCATCCGAGGACACGAGCCCACCACCACTGGCAGTGGCACTGAGGTAAAACGCATTTCGGAAGCTGGTCTTCCCCCATATACCAACCTGAACAACTAGGACGATGTTACTTCGTCTTGCCCAGCCCGAGCGCATTCTGTCAGCACAGACGCCTACATCCTATCGTAGGTCTCCCACTGCTCCTTGTTCTATTCCAACTCTACCCAGGCCCACAACATTGCGCAGACTAGACCAATCTAAGTGACCCTTGGCTGAGACATTACTGAGAAAACAAAAGGGCTCAAAGGACTTGGGCGACGCCGAAAGGGCCACGAAAATCTGTGGAAATCAACTCTCACAATGTTTCCAAGAGCTCGTCAATCCTCGCAGCTCTCACAATGTCTCGTCATACATGGACTGACAACCCGTACCCTGGTCAAGCCCGGTTTCGAAAGGTACCATATGTCACATGTTTCTGTTCCCATTTCCGCTGAAGCTCATTTGCTTACAATTCAAAAGCCTCGGAGGTGCTGGACTCGAAGATGGACTGTTTCAAGCACGACGCAAAAGATGCTCTCTACACTCCTGTCCAACACACCTACCTCAAGTTTACTTTGAGACCAGGCTTGTCATGAAGTGCAAGCGCGGCGTCGTTGGATCGCGGGGCGCAGCAGCACACCGGAGACACAAAACATGGTTTCCACGGAACTTGCGACAGTGCAACACTACGTGCTTTCCTTCATATGTCATGGTTTCTGACGATCTTGCCCCGGAATAGAAATAGACGAGTCTTGGATGAGTTTGATTGGGTGTACCGAGCTGTGTACCTGCTGCTCGTATCGGGACAATGTACGTAGCACCTATTCCCGATAAATTGGTGCTGAAGCTTGTGCCCGTAGAATGTACGGGCTAAACATCACAACGCCTAATCTTCTGCGGTGTTGACAGTCGCAGCTCGTCCTTGTCACCACATCTCACAAGCACGCAAACAGCGCTCTCGCCCGAATCTTTGATGCATGATACCCGGTGGAAACACGTTCCCGCTTCGCTGCAGAATGAGGAGCATGCCCGATGACAAATGCTCGGAAGGTGTGGCACATACATGGGAAAGCACACTTTGACATCAAACCGACTATCCGTCCTTCCATCTTCCTTCAACTTGTCTTCCCAATCCCATGGCTGTGATGGATATCGAAATACCATCTCCCATTGAACCTGCGGTCGCTGTGAGGTTTAACCAAGATAATGAATTTGAAATCCAAGTGAGTGCATCGTCACTGTGCGCGACCCCCATACTCACGATGGCCATAGTCTTATCGATCCGACCTCAATCTCTGTAAACTATCGCAAGCCATTTCCCTCGCCAGTGACAAATCCATGGTTGGTCATGTCCGGTCCTTGTCCAAACAACTGCCGTTGACATTCCCTGCCAGAGAAAGGCCCCCGAGACAGAAACGGTGAACTAATGTCCTACTTGCATCGCACACGGGCATGATGCAAGCATGGACGATGTGACATACCTTGTGAGTTCCTCCGTACCTCCTGTCGCCCATTCATTGCTCACGTCACAGTCCGCGTGTCAGAGTCATCAAGCTCAAGGTCCAACTTCTCTGACCACCTTCATACTGCCTCTCTTACCACCTCATCCGCTGCTCACCATACTCCAGAGCCTTCCTCACCCCAGCATGCCTCTTCCTCCAATCCATCCTCACTTCGCTTGCTCCTTCCCCCTCCTCCTGTGCGCACGCTCTCCATATCCTTACCCCGCACCAAACATACCAACAGTGTCTCTCGATGTACTTTTCCTTCATCGCAGTCTGCTCACTGCATTCCAGCAAGCACATATGGGATGTGCTGCTACACTACTCGAAACTGCAAGGATGATTGAAGAACGAGCCTGGCGAGTAAATTGGGACTTGGGTGCAGAGGTGGTCGCTGGCGGGCCACTTTGTTCGACCGACCGAACGCGACCTGCAACTTGAGGTCACGCAGCTGTCCAGCCTCGTTCGTGTTCTATTGCGGGAGTTTGCAGACGTGCGCAGCATGATTAACGGAATTGTTCAGTTGCTGGAAGCACTGTGCGTCACCACCTTGCCATTGTCAACCCTCTTGCCACCGCCATCCCCACCGTTTCCCGGTCTCCTCGGCGTCCGCATCCCCTCTCTTGATGAAACGCACTCCTCCACCTGCATCTCCCAGTTCATCATCCGCCCCTGGTAAATCGACATCGCAGCCCCCGCCCTCTTCTCCCCGAATTGAGACCGAAGTAGGGGTTATGCCCAAATCTACTCTTTGGTATCCATCTCATTTACCTCCCCCTCTTCTATCTGCGCCATCGAAGGACGACAGCGATGCTACTAGTCTCACCACCCCATCGTTGGCCGTCTCAGGTGTGATGGATGGTCCGCGAAAAGTTTTCGACGAAGTCATCGCCGCAAGTGGAGTTGCTTCCATGAACGGCAGAACGGCATGAATTGAGTAGATACGCAACAGTATTTGATGATTATCTAAATGCATGTATCGTCCTCATGTACTGGCTGTCGAAATGTTGTTCAACATGTATATTGGAAATTAATCATCATGTGCATTGACACTACCGATTTCTGATCATTTGATGGCTACATTGTGTAAGTTAAGTACTCAGCCTGGCCCCAGGCTAGTGTTGCCATGACTTCAGCTCAAGCTGGTCTGGAGCCCATGGCCAAGCATGCCAGTGGCTCTGATGGAGTCACATGAAGCTGAGCCCATCATGGCACTGGCAGTCAGCTATAATATGCCAGCCAGTTTCTAGGCCACAGGGAAATGAGAAGGGTTGGTTCCATGTCTCATCTGGAGAGACAGTCCAAGCTTGCCCATAAAACAAACTTTTACTACATGTTCTAACTCTGAGAATGGGACTCAACATACTTTATGATCAATTGATTGAAAGCCATTCATCCAGTGCATTAATACACTTACATACTATATCTGTCCAGAAGCTCACATATTTGTATGTAGCCAATAATTTGGCCATTTCCTTGTTATCTAAAGATAAACTGCTGACATACATGAAAAAAGTGTGACTAAGCATTGCCACTTTAAGTTATCCAATGTCTATTTTGGCTATTTTGCTTATTTTGCTTATAAACAAAAACCATGTGGTATTGAAATCTCCAATGTCAGAGGTATATCTTTTTCTCTCCTCAGGGGTGAGTTTCTCAGGAGATAGAGATGACATCAATGTTCATGGTATCAGGGCTGACTTCCTTTTTCTTGAGTTTGTCTTAGTAGTAGACAATGTGGAGGGTTTCATGAGTAATCTCATTGGCACAGTCCTATTGCATTTTGAAGTGGACTACCTGAGTATATGTCATATACCATTTCTCCCAACTCCTAGCTTACTCCGACATCTCCAATCAACTCCTAGATTCTCTGCACAACTCCATGATCTCCACTTACTCCAATGTTACTCCAATGTTTTACCCCTTTTGTACTAGTTCTGATTTGTAAGTACTTTGATACCTGTGTTCACTTAGGAGCACAGCTCCAGCATTCATACATATCTAATTCCCTCCAGTTACTTATTCTCCATCTTACTTGGCTCTTACATTGCTTTAGTAATCCAGTGTCTTTCTCCAAGTATATAAATCATAGTTACTTACCTGTAACTTTAGCTTGATTATCATCTTAGACAACTCTATGATTCCTCTCTAATCTTGTCACTCTTTACTCCAAACTCCCTTCAAACTCCTCCAAACTCCATCTCTGAAATATTAGGATATGACACTAGCAAGAGGACAGCACATAAGCTGAACCTGATGTCCTTATCCTGACCTCCAGAGCTCTGAAAGCCCCTATTCATTGGAGTTCACACTGGAGGTCAGCATGGTCTTAACAATATATCATTTTTCTATGGTGGTAGAAATGATATTTATTCTCTAATCCTATGGTGAAGAATTTGATAAGGATGTCATTAGAGGTGATTCCAGAAATGGCTGCTTTGTTCTTGAACAGAGAGATGTAGGAGAGGAGGTCTGAGTAGGATAAGATTCAATGAATAGAGAGAGTTAGGAAATAACATCTCCCTTAGTATCATGGTATTTGAAGGCTGCTTTAAAGGCACCAGAGAATCCTTCTAGGTTCTGAAGGTTCCTTTCTTGATGGCTTTCTGATAGAAAATGTCTGCCTAGGTGGTAGTGGATTCTCTAGACATATAGGAGAGAGCAAAGGTGATCTGTTGGTTGATATCAACATATATAGAAACATTTATGAGAAGATATGTTACTACATCCAGTGTTCAAAAGTCCAGTTGCATAACTGCTATGTATAGCCAGCTATAGACCGGTTTAGTTATGTATGGAAATTTTAGATAAGATTAGTTATGGTTATATAGAATCTGAAAATACACATAATGGATCAAAACTGAACAAGTTCATAACTGAATTGAATTTGAGGCCCTGTGTAACTCATTGATACCTACATCTACAAATATTTTGAGGACTTGAGAGATTTCTTCTGATTTTCTATGTTCAATTTTCAAATTTCTCCCTCTAGATCTAACATCTGATATAGAATTAGTCCAATCTTGATCAAATCTCAGTTGATCTTTCTAAAAATTAGATCAGTAGATAGCCTCTAATCTATACTATAATATGTCTCTATATAGGTAAGCATGGTTTCCATATCATCAGTCTTAGCATTAGTGTTTGTATAGATCACATTTAGAGGTTATAAATATTACACACCATTTTAAAACACTCTGAGCTTGATGATATCTCAGTCAATTTGTCTAAGAATTGAATCTACTAGTAGCTAGGAGTGTATACTATATATGATCTTACTAAACCTAAGTGTGATCATTGGTTTGCACATATGATGACCAGTTTTTAAAAAACTGGTCATAACTGGTCATATAACTGATCATAATCATTGAATCTTAACTAGTTTTGAATGGTTCTGGTTCAGTTCTAGCACAATAACTCCAAAAACTGTTGCAATAACCGAATGTAAACTATGCACTCCAAACATATATAGGAATTGTCCTTAGACCTAGTGTGATAAAAGATAGCACCCACTCTTAGCTACAAAATTGCTCCTTGGGTCATGTGATTTGGTTCACAGGGCCTCAAAATATGAATATTTTAAATCAAAGACCTCATTGCAATGCTTTTTGTACTTTTAAATTGGAATATAGAATTATGTAATTATAATTAAATATTTGAGTTTATTTGGTGCTACAAATAAAGATATACATTAAAGTATGATGTCTGAGTTTAAAAAAGTTCATACATCTCTTTGTTTCATAGCACTACCATCATGAGATCTCTCTCTACTGATCAAAAGGCTTCTGTTCTTGCTCAGCTTGATGTAGGCCATTCTGCTTGCTTAATCTCTTCCTCTTTGGGCTTTCACTACTCTACCATATGTAGGCTTAGATCCCAGGAGCATTCTGACCTGGAGAAGTCTACTGGTGGTCAACCATCCAAGCTTTTCTCTGCTAATGTCTGTTGTGCTCTCTATCTCATATCATCTCATAAGGTAGAGAATGCTGTTCAAATCACCAAAACCCTCTCCAATATCATCAATCAACCTCTCCATCCTAATACATCCATTACCACTTGAAAAAAACTGGCATGAATTCGGCTGTAGTCAAAAAGAAATATCCTTGTCTGTTTGCTAGACATCACAAGGCTTGCTTGAACTTTGCCTATGCTTATAAGGATTGGACTGTAGAGGACTGAAAGCAGGTAATATGGTCTGATGAGACCAAAATTAATTACTTAGGGTTAGATGGGCACAAATGGGTGTGGAAAAAGCCAGGTGAGAGGCTTGATAGACTAGTCCAGGGAACTGTGAAGTTTGGAGGTTCCTTGACAATATGGGGCTGTATGACTTGAGAAGGAGTTAGATTTGCTGCTAAGGTTGATGGTAGGATGGACTGACCTTTACCTTCAGATTTTGAAGGATGAGCTCATGAATACCATGGCTTATTATGATCTTGATCCTCATTGTGTCATCTTTCAGTTGGACAATGACCTCCAGCATATCTTTAGGAAGGTCAGGGAGTGGCTAGATGAGTAGGAATTCAGGATTATGGACTGGCCTGCACTTTTCTAATATCAACTGTCTTGAACATCTCATCTCAAAAGAAAGCTTGGGGAGTATGAACAGCCTCCTAAAGGGATAGAGGAGTTGTGATAGAGAGTAGAGAAAGAGTGGGAGAGAATACCAGTAGAAGAGGTTCAGAAGTTGATTGAAAGTATACCTAGAAGGATTCAGGCAGTACTTAAGACCAAAGGAAGCTATACCAAGTACTACTAGTAAAATACCCAAATACCCTATACTTCATTGAAAGTATAAAAAGTATTGCAATAAGGTCTTTGATTTAAAATATTCATATCTTGGGGCCCTGTGAACCAAATCACATGATCTAGGGGGCAATTGTATAGCCAAGAGTAGGTGTTATCTTTTATCTCACTAGGCCTAAGAATAGGCATCTGCACAAGTCCAGGTAATCCACACAGGTATTAGTACTTTTATCTGTATGAGTCTAGGTCCAGGTATCTCTTATGAAACCCACATATCTGCCACATACCCAATAGTATCAGAGTATATTAGATTATCATAATGTGACCTATCCTGTTATAAACACCATTTTAATCTAACTTTGCTAACTCTATGATCCAGATCTTGGTCATTTATTCTAATCATGATCTCACATATCTTAATAGATTTAGATCACTTTCCCATATATGAGGTATGTATGCTTCCATTCCCTCAGCTATACTGCTACATTGCAATGCTACCATACCTCATTACATACTCATGTTGTACATGCACATCAACAATGTGTTAGATGTATGTGCCAGTACTTTGGACACTTTTATAATATGGTATGACTACTAGTCCTTCCTTACATAGTAGTATACAGCCACCTGTATTTAGTATATCAGAGCTTGGGTCTCTACCAAGGATTCTCCAGTTTGATAATTAATATCTTCTCTCATCTTCACTACCCAAGAAGCCAGATAGCTCTTATGATAATATCATCTGGGTCATCCCCCTCAATCATGAAGATGTGGGTGAACATCTAGTTTATCAAATCTGACACTCAAGCCATCTCATGTCTTGACCATGAGCTCTATTCTCTTATGCCAACACCCATCCCTTATTGTAACTGACTCAGCCATTGGCTTGTTTCACATCCTATTTCTGTGACATTGAACACATGTATATAATGTAACTGTGTCAAAAAAAAACAAATAGATCATAGAAAAAATTCTTCACCTCAAAACTAACTGAAGTCAAGAATACCAATGAAGTCCATGCTAAGATAGCAGAAAGTGGCCTTAGAGATGGGTCAATAATGATTGCATTCAAGAGGAAAGGGAAAGGAAAAGTGACATACTTGATCTATCAGCATTCTTGACATGAGACAAGGTAACTTGAAGTTGTCATTGTTTTTGATCAATCCAATAACTTGATGGTCATGTCTTCTGCAGAGTGGAGATCCTGTGATGGGTAGCTGAGAATCTGTGCCCATTAGCTGTAGTCAAAGACAGAGCATTTAAATTATTGATGAAAACAGGGTGTTCCAAATATTACTTACCTTCTGTAGCAACTGTTTTGCAAAATATTTGACTTGTTTTCATGCAAATGTGTGTGTGAGTTACTAAGATGCTACAGATCAATGAGTTGAATATCAGACAGCCACCAGGCTCTAATGATTGGGTACTCACAGGAATATGATGGGAAATTGAACTTTACAACAGATGTGTGGACCTCACTCAATCATTATGTATTCATTGCATTCTGTGTCCACCTTGAGCACAAAGATAATGTTACAATCACAACAAACCCTATGGTTAATCACTGAAGTGACTAGCTAGTCACTACTAGGAGTGACTGACAAGGAGTGACTGAAATACCCACTATAGTGACTAACAACTACAATCACTAACAACACAACCATATGCCATTAACCATTGGTACTGTCTCACTAATACTATCCTAATCACTCTATTTTATAGCTATTTTCCCATATTTTTCCATTGCCATTTAGGCTTGCTATAAGCCTAATACTTTGTTCACATAATTAGCCCCTATTTGACTTCATCCATGTGAACCAGACTATTCTACACTGGCCCAGGCCTGGCTATGGTCCAGACCCATTAACCCTTGACCAGTCTAGACTCTACAAACCCCCAAACCACTCTAGACTCATGTATGTCATTCCATTCCACACATGTTTGCCTCATGCCTACTCTACACATGTTCTTCTCATGTTTATCTTTCCCCATGCCTTGGCCAGACTCCCTATGATGCAGATACATTCCATGGCTATGCAGTCTGGATTCCTAAACCCTCAGCCCATCCAGAACCCTTGTCCCATAGCATAGCATATCTGTAGATTTACCATACACCTGTACAAACAGTGGAATAGTATATAAGGGACTCTCCCAGCTCCCAGAAGGGCCCAGTCTTGTCCTCTCTGGAGTTTTCCCAAATCTCTAGATCCCTTGACTTGCTTTCATTGTCCTTCTAATAACTTAAGCCTGTAAAGGTTTGGTTGTTTCAGATAAGGTGCTATCATTGTGTAATAGTTCTAGAAGAATTTGGAATCAGAGATAAGGTATGTTCTCAATATAGTAAAACTTACAATGTATTGAGATACTAATATGGTGTGAGATCCTTGCTATAATGTGTGACAATACATCAAACAATGTCATGATATTGAACAAGTTAGAAGTATGCCTCTCTGAGTTTGCAGGTGAGGCAAGTTGTGTAAGATGTTTCCTACATATTGTCAATCTGGTTGTCAAGACACTAATCTCACAATTTGATGTGAAAAAACAGGCACTTGAGAATCAAGGCAATGACAGATCAGAAGAATAGGACAATGACTTACTTGAGGATGAGGACAAGGACAAGGTTGAAGTTTTGTAGAGTAAAGAAAAAGATAACCTTCATAGATGGATTAATGAGGTGGCAAAGATGAGCAGAGAACAGCAACAGGCACTAGTAAAATTAATATGGTCTATGAAGTTAACTTTGTTGAAGGTGGTGGATGATCTGAATTGATGCATCAATACCAAGGTTACATAGCTGCAAAAATTGGCCTGCAAAATAGTCTGATCCACCACTATTGTTCTTCCTGTATGACAGGATATCTTGAAGAAGCTTCAGATGAATATCACAAACTTACCCAAAGATGTTGCCACCTACTGAAACTCTACATTTGACATGTTAGAGTATGTATTGAAGCATAAAGAAGTGGTTGACCAAGTCATGCTGTTGCATGGACCTGGACTGTGAAAGTTTGAGCTGTTGGACAATGAGTGGATGGTGGTAGAACAACTATATGATATCCTAATGGTACATTACATGATATACAGCCTTACCTTGTGTTGGCTGTGCATTATTGAGTATAAAATATATGCTTAATCTCCTACCTAGGTACTTAAGGATGTGATGCTCTTTTTTTCTTGGCCCACACCTTCCCTCACCACAATTGTCCCAGCAATGGACCATATTGACAAGACATTCACAGACTACTCAAAAAACAAGAAATATCTTCCATCCATTATTCTGCTATCAAACTAGCCAAGACAAATCTCAACTGTTACTACTCCTGTACTGACAGCTCAGAGATATATCATATTGCTATGGGTAAGCAGATTACCAGTATTATTAATGTACAACCAACAGATACTAGTACTCCACCCATACAAGCTTGTATATTTCAAGACAGCAGAGTGGTCCACTAAGTGGGTTGAGACTGTAGAGGAACTGGTCAGATCTGAGTTCAAACAAAGTTATCTTGATCATGATTATTCCAAGTCAGATATAGATACTAAGAATATTGAAATAATCAAACTGCAGTCAGTAAAGATGATAAGTACTCTTCATCTCTGTTATCATGTGTACTCTATCTCATTGCTCCTGCATGTACTAGGGTGGTAACATATTCAATAGCCTCCTGACACCTCCCAAGTCTGCTGATCTTGGCTGTAAGCTAACCTGCTATCTCTCCACAGATATTGAGCATATTATAGATCCTATCATGTGGTGGAATGAGCATTGAGACACATACCCATAGCTCTCTTGCATAGTTCTTGACTATCTTATAGTTTCTAATGAGTTTTATCTTACTTTTCCACAGTTGTGCTTAGTGTTTTAAAATCCAGTTGGCAACTGGTCAGGCAACTGGCAACCGGACTGCAGTTGCAGTTGCCTAACATTCTGAAAATTCAAAAGCAAAAAAAGCACAACCGGTCGCAACCGGTCTTTTTGGTAGCCCCTATGTAGCCCATATGTTCCCCCTATCCATGTACACTTCCCATAATTCTTTCAGAATTCTATATATTTTATTTGAATTTATACAGATCAATCCATTTTGGTACCCCCCTGATCAAACATATGACCCGGTTTCGATCATAACGTCCGATCCTGTGGTCCGATCTCCACACATCATAGGAGTGAATTGTAGCTAGGAGTGTGTTGAATAATGTATCTCACTAGTGGAAATCATGAATCCCACTGTGTGAAGTGTTATAGCCAGATTCGGGTCAGCATGTAGTCATATGCCCCCCTGACTCAACACCTGACCCGGATCTGGCTATAACATCTGATCCTGTGCTCCAATCCTCACACTCTATAGGGACAATATGTAGCCAGGAGTATGCATATATTATCTCACTAAGGCAAATCATGAGACCCACTGTGCGAACCGATATATCCAAATCCGGGTCATATGCCCCCTGAACAGACATATACCCTAAAATATGTCATATCTCTTGATCGTGTGATCGGATCTCTACGATCTATAGGAGTTATCTGTAGCTAAGGGTGTTATCTACATTATCTATCTACAGTATGAGGGCTGAAAACCAGTTGCAGACCAGTCTCGGACCGGTTTTGGTCAAGACTGGTTGCAACTGACTAAAAAGACTGGTAGGACCGGTCCTGATCAGTCTCGGTTGCGGTCTGGGGCCGGATCCAGGACCTTGCTAGGACCGGTTTTGGACCGGTTGCATGCTCTGGGGGTAAAAAAACCGGACCGGACCGGACTTTTAAACACTAGTTGTGCTGTTCTCATTTTTACAGTAATATCAATTGATGTTGAGTGCTTGTTTAGCCATGGTTGTCTCCTCTCATATGTTTGTTCTTGACTTTTAGCACAGTCTATGCATGCACTGCTTTGTCTTGGGATTTAAAATGAGCTTGGCCTTACCTGGAGTGATAATGTGAGAGCTGTCACTGAACTACTGGATGTTCAAGATGGTGAAGTGGAATTTGATAATGGCTGGGATAGTATCATCACATGCTGTTGGTATGCAGTCTCAGATTAGATAGTAGTACTATATTCAATCTTTTTAATGCATCAGATCAGACATGAGCATTCCAGGAGATAGTTTGTGAAACAACCAAACCTTTACAGGCTTAAGTTATTTGTAGAAGGATAGTAGAAAGAGAATCAAGGGCTACTAGTAGAGTTTGAGAAAACTCCAGAGAGAACAAGAGTTACAAGACTGAGTTCTTCTAGGAGTTAGGAGAGTTCCTTATATACTATTCTACTGTTTGTGTTATGATTTTGACTTTTACCCCTAAATTCTATGATCACTCCATTCTTTTTCCTTATACTTTCTAAACATGATCTATGCCTTTCCTAATCATGTGACTAACACATGTTATGCCTCATGTCAAGGCTGTACTCAGAACCTAATCTGATTGGCTGCTACACTTATGCTTCTATCTTACATTTCCAATATTAAGGCTGTGCCTTATCTCTTATCTATGACTCACTCTGACTCCTTATCTATGATAACACCTCATAATCTCTTCATATCACACAGTCATTCCT
>JBBPMZ010000173.1:0-21163 GCA_038090575.1 Tylopilus cf. pernanus | reverse complement strand
CCGCATATTCCAGTCCAACAAAACTTCAAATATCACTACCTTCTGAACGACAATCTATACTCTAAGAATTTTTTTCGCATTTTGAATACCATTTAGACCTGACTAAAATTTTGCTAAACGCGTCGTGCAATCAATCCCGACGAATTGCCGCGAGGGTCGCATCATTCCAGGTCCGCGCGATCCGCTGAGCGCTCCTGCTACGAATTCCCTCAATTGACGCTTTTCTCCAGTCGCCATGTGGTCTCTGTGTGCCTGTCGTCAAATTTGTTTACACGATTACACCGTGCAGTATATTTAACTTGAACTCAGGTGTTATCGGGTCTCTGCCGCTCTATATGCTTGAAATGCTAATCATAACACTGAATTTTGTTGACAGATGATAGTGGTGACGGTTCCACCGCTACGTTGCCCCTCACAGGAATCCTTCAAGTCCTAGAAGCAAATGTCCGCCGCGGGTCACTCACCACCATTTGCGTAGAAAAACCAAATGGATAGTTATTTCAAGTGTGAGAGGCATGTTCTAACAATCTCACTTCTAATGATAGCAGACCAGGCGACAATAAACGTGCACAACGTCAATTTTGAGAGAAAGCTAGTCGATTTCGCTCATGAATAGAAATTCTCATCTAATGCAGACAACGTATAAAGTGCTTTTCTCTACAGGTGAACGAGAAAATCAGGGAGGGGTCCCTGCCATTCGCTAAATGTTGCTGCTCTCGTCCATTCTGACTCTAGTGTCTTTGCGAGCCGTGCTCGCTGCGTCCGAGGGCGATGTGCCACCCTCGGCATATACTGCTCCCGGAACGTTCCCCACATCTGTGTATGGCGCTTACTGGAATGATCCGACTGCCACTTCAGCACAGCCGCAACCTGTGATCACCGACCCTGTCACAGTATGTACTTAAATTATTTGCTATCACATGCCAGCTGAGCAAGCGGTCTCCACAGCATACCATTTTCCCTGAAGACCTGACCAATCCTGAGACGATCCCTAAGGTATGAAATCTCTATCATTTTACTTGCCGTACTAAGCCCGAGTTTTCTTCGGCCTTAGAATGATACCGTTGACCCTCACCCGCTTCCTACCGCCTCGACACCATCTGAGCTTCTTGCCGCAGCAATTGCACAAATTGAAGCAATTGTAACGAATCCAACTTTCGATGGCAACAAGTGTGCGCAATGTCAAGCTTCTCTCGAGGTCGCCAAATTCCTTGTTATGGCGGTCCCAGAGCAAGGTCCTCTTCTTGCAGAGGCCATTTGCAATTACTTCCACTATGAGGACGATTGCTACAATGTATTCAGCCGACTCGCGATGGGCTACATATTCACTCAATATGTTGCATTGGCCGATGTGGGTGGATATGATGGTCAGGTGAGTTACACATATAGCAAGAAAGTGACGATGGCTAACTCGTAGCACAACACCAGAATCTGTGTTCTAGATTCGAATATCTCTGTCCTGTCCCACCCGCGGTACCGCTTAACATGACAGGTTGGTTTGCGAAACCGAAACCCGACCCGCTTCCACCACCAAAGCAACCCAGCGGTGAACGTCTCAAAATCCTCCACGTCTCAGACATCCATCTCGATCCACGTACGTATAGCACCTCTGTATAAGATATATCCTTTCTGAAATAGCGCAATATTAGGATTCGCCACGGGAGCTGAGGCGAATTGCTCTCAGTATATGTGTTGTCGTGACGACACTTACAATGATAATTCACCAGATCAAGTCTTGTTCCCGGCTCCGCGGTATGGCGCTTACTACTGGTGAGTTACTAGCTACACGTCCCTCGAATGAGCGCATAAGATGTGGGATTCATAGTGACACTCCGCTCGAGTTGATGCTTGCGGCATTTCAGTCCATCCCAGAGCTTACCGGAACTCTTGATGGGGGGTTCAACTTTTCGCTGTTCACAGGTGACCTGACTGCGCATGATAATGACGACGAATACTCGAGGTACGTCCAATGTCGGTTGAGTCAGACTCATATTCATCATCGCTTTAGGGCTTACGTCGAGTACGAGGAGGCAAGTATACACTTCAGACAAATATCAGGTTCAATGTATTCAACAAAACTTGACAGGTTATCATTTTCAACACGCTGAAGGACTTCTTCGGACCCGCTCCTATATATTCCACAGTTGGCAACCACGATACCTACGTATGCATATATTCTTTTAGTTTCTGTTTGCGCTAAGGCATTTTCATAGATGCAATACCAGATGATACCCTACAACATGGGAGGATATCTTGGGGAACAATTCAACTGGTATGTAGCATCGTCACTGGTCTATGCGATACGCTGAATCCTCGCAGGTTGTATGAACACATCTCGGCGATGTGGAGTTATGAAGGATGGCTTCCAGAAGAGGCCGTTGAATTTGCAAGTACTCACTACGGCGGATACATGGTGAAACGGCCCGACGGACTCCGCATCATTTCTATAGATACTAACATGTGTAAGTCAAATTCCACCTTGAGAGTTTTATACATTGCTGAACTTCTCTCCGAAACTACAGGGTACAGGTAACGATGGCATCCATATACGTTTCGTCAAACATGATATCTGACGCCAAACAGAGACAATTACATTGGATATGTTAACTCAACAAACCCTGATGCGTTTGGTATTCTGCGATGGATGACGGATCAATTACAGGATGCGGAAGACGCGGGCGACAGAGGTTGGTTTTCACGTCTATACATTTGAACAGGCTCACGTAGTTGTTTCTCTACATCAGTGTGGATTATCGGCCATGTGTTGGCTGGGTGGGATGGCTATGAAGCGCAATCCAATCCTACCAATCTCTGTGAGTCTAAATATGATGGAAATGTGCCTTTCTCTTATGAATGCCCGCAGTCTACCAGATGTGATTATCTCCACTTTACCACCCCTTTCTAACTGATGACACTGGGCAGCATCGATCGATACTCACCCCATGTCATCGCAAGTGCGTATGGCACACAGGCAAAACTTGATTCGAAGGATGGCTATGCTGACTTGTGTTGTAAATATAGACATCTTTTGGGGCCACACACATGAAGACCAACTTTCTGTACGTCAAGGTGCTTGTATTTCATGCTCCCTAATCACCTCTTAATAGATATTCTATACAAACAATGGCACAGTCATGAGTGCCGTAACAGCCAACGCGGTGTCTTGGGTGCGTCTGACATTGATTGAATCTCAACAAATGCTGATCTGTGAGCTGGCCGCTTGAAGATTGGGCCTTCGGTGACACCATTGACGAATCTCAACTCTGGATTCCGCATGTATGAGGTTGACTCTGCGGTAGGCTCACTTCTTTGCGATTAGATTGTACCCGGGTAACTTACGGTGATGCTATTTCAGACGTTCGATATTCTCGATTCATACACGTCAGTCGCCATTCTGTATTTATCCCGGTGCTCAGCTCATGATCTATTTTCAGATGGATAAGTCGTGTTAATGAGTTCCCTGAACTTGACAACCAAACCGTATATGGACCGACGTACGAACTGGAGTATAGCGCTCGTGAGGCGTACGGCCAAAACATTACATGGGGTATCAACGACCCGCTGAATGCAACATGGTGGCACCTTGTGACCGAACGTGAGTGTTATACTCGCCTCTCCAGAGTCTCCGGTTCCCTAACCTGTGGTCTCATTACACACAGAGATGGAATATAACTCCTCACTCGTTCACGTAAGTAACCGTTGACCTTGAAGGGAAGTTAAATGTGATACTGAACAAGACCTATAATAGCTGTTCCACAAATACGAATCCAAGAGCTCTGCCGTCTCAGAGAACTGTACTGGGGATTGTATTTATGACACGATTTGTTATATGCGGAGCGGTTCTGCTCCAATCGCGATTCAAAACTGCGGCTAATAGTGTGTGGTCCACCGATCAACGTTTGTTGCTGCACCGAAAGGCGAACAATATTTATTCCTTCAAAACTGTATCTTGTAGTTTCACTCGTCTTGAGCGTCGTAGACTTCTTGTATGTAGATACTATTGTTTTCTAGACGAACACTTGGGTTATTCAGACTCAGCCCACATTGGATGATCGCAGGATCGAATCATGTTCTGAGTCTTGCTTTTCGATCCTTTCAGCAGTAAAAATAGATGCGCCCAACCATGTACTACGATTAATGTGCCAATCATGGGAGCACTGCACCTCCATGTAAATCCATGAGGCCAGCAAAACCTTCAAAGTTTCACCATCCAAAGATACTTTGAAGTTCACACTAAACGCCGTGTGATCGCGACGATGTCTCGAGGGACGAGGTAAATCACTGGCATCATGAAGTTCAGAGCTTCGAGGTTTGACTAGTCACTCCTGGGCTCCCCAGCTGAGATTCCTGTGAATCAGCATCCAAGCTTGGTTAAGCAAGGAACACCCGACTTTCTTTCTCCAAGTAAGGTGTGAGAAGTTCCGGGCCTTCATGTGGTAAAACTGGCGTTCCGAAAGACGGGAACGTCATCCATGGACCATAATAGAAGTGCACGATTTTATCCGTAAAGCAAGTTGGCGGTTTGTTCCGGCCACTCCGTTGGAAGAGGTCTTTTCTCGTGCGGCGCGTGCCTAACGGATCGTTGCACTCCGAGGTGTTAATTCTGACGTCACTGGTTCCTGCCCAGGAGTCATATGTAGCCACTGCAAGGCACGTCTCACCCTCACGACATTGGTTGTGGAAGATCGAACGTTCGTGTCGCTTCAAACTTGGCTTCCGGACCACGACTCGGGCTCACTCGGAATAGCCAGATGTGGTGTTTTATGCCGAGGCAGATGATGAGATTCAGGATACTGGTACGGTCAATTAGTGGAACCTCTGCGGTCTTTTGTCGCGTCCTTGGCCAGTGGGAAGAATACCCACCCCACCAAAAGTGCATTCCTTGTGGTGCCATGAGAGCAAGAGTCCCGGAGGCGCACGGTCGGTTAATTGGGTGTGAAACAGTAAATAATCACCTTTCAGTCAATATCATGGTGGTTAGTTTTATGATCTCCCATGGGGCGCCCTCGTTGGTGAATCCGAGTTTGTGAAATGCTAAACTTATACCAAACTGTGCTTTGCCGTTGCTCAAATAAACGCCGAGTCCAGGTCTTGTTTGTCACTGTTTATGTCCTACGTCATCATTCCACAGTTCACCTGCAACTCTAAATGTAAAATCTCTCAACTTGAGTGACAAAGTTCGTGTGAGTAATTTCGCTTAAAAGCATAAAATAGCGAGGTCTATGTTGTGTGAGTGATGGATTCTCATTCCTGTCATTTCCAATGATAGCCGGCTGATCGCCGTAATGGTGTACCTCTTTTCCAGCAGAATGGTCTATTCTTTTCATGAGCGGCTATTCTCGCCAAATCGTGTATAAATGGATTTCCTCGACGAAAAAAGTAGAGCTGAGGGAGGACTGATCACTTCCATTCGTCTCGCATGGTGTTGTTCTCCTTACTCGCGCTAGTGGCTTGCGGGGCCGCAGTCACTGCATCTGACAGTGACGCACCGCCGTCGGCGTACACTGCTCCCGGGACGTTCCCTACTTCTGTGTATGGCGCCTATTGGAATGATCCAACCGCCACTTCAGCCCAGCCGCAACCTGTGATTACGGACCCTGTCACGGTGCGGAACAGAGTGCTAGTACTGTTGTCCATGCTTACGCAGCAAAATGATCACCATAGAATACTATCTTTCCCGAACAACTAACAAATCCCGAAACTTTCCCCAAGGTATGCAGCCGCTTTCCTCGTCAATTCATTGACACTACGTCCTCGTGAAATCTAGAACGACACCGTTGACCCGCACCCACTTCCTCCCCCCTCCGCACCTTCTGCGCTACTTACTACCGCCATTGAACAAATCAAGGCTATTGCAAATAACTCGGCCTTCGAAGGCAACGAATGTGCACAGTGTCTGGCTTCGCTCGAGGTTGCCAAGTTCCTTGTCATGGCAGCCCCGGAGCAAGGTCCACCACTCGCTCAAGCCATGTGCAGCTACTTTGACTACACAGAAGATTGCGAGGCTGCTTTTAGTGTACTCTCACTTGGTTACATAGTTTCTCAAGTGGTTGCGTTGGCCGACGTCGGTGGATACGATGGACAAGTAAGTGTCCAGTCACGGATAGCGAAAGCGACCATTGCTCACGGTAGTGCCATGATATACAAGAACTTGTGCTCAGACTTTAAGTTGTGTTCGATTCCACCCACGGTACCTCTCAATATGACGGGTTGGTTTGCGAAACCAAAACCCAGTCCACTTCCCGCACCGAAGCAACCCAGCGGGGAACTACTTAAGATTTTGCATATCTCAGATATTCATATGGATCCACGTGCGCTTTTCGTATAGCAATTGATCTTCAGAGCTCACCTGTTTTACATCTGTCTCAGGGTATGCAACAGGATCTGAAGCGAACTGCACGAGTCAAGGTCTCTGCTGTCGCGACAATGCTTACAACCTTGACTATCCGGATCAAATCTTATCCCCTGCTCCGCGCTACGGTGCTTATTATTGGTGGGTTCTTTTGAACCTTCTCTCCGATTTACTCAAATATTAGACTTGGCAGTGATACCCCGATCGAGCTGATGTTCTCAGTTCTTCCAGCCATCCCAAAGCTCACGGGAACAGAA
This sequence comes from Tylopilus cf. pernanus, assembly GCA_038090575.1. Classification (NCBI taxonomy): domain Eukaryota; kingdom Fungi; phylum Basidiomycota; class Agaricomycetes; order Boletales; family Boletaceae; genus Tylopilus; species Tylopilus cf. pernanus. The sequence goes on along the minus strand of JBBPMZ010000173.1, from coordinate 14,554 downwards.
GAGACAGGGTTCAACTTTACTCTATTTACTGGCGACTTGACTGCACATGATCCAAAAAGTGAATATTCTAGGTATGTTGGATCCGCATCAATGAGTTTTGACTCTGATTTGTTGTCTCAGGGCCTATGTCGACTATGCCGAGGTAAGCGAATACACGAACAACAAAGCTACGGATATCAATATACAGCATTTACACAGGTTATCATTTACAATGCCTTGAAGCAATATGTTGGACCTGCCCCTGTATATGCGACAGTGGGAAACCATGACACCTATGTATACACATTGTCTCTCGTCGCACCACTTGTGCTAAGCTTTTTTTCCTAGATGGAGTATATGATGATGCCGTATCAAGTAGGAGGATACCTCGGAGGGCAATTCAACTGGTTCGTTGTGCCGTGGACCTATCTTACTGCACGACCTATCTGACACTATACTATGTTCGACCATGTAGGTCATATGAGCATATCTCATCCTTGTGGAGCTATGAAGGTTGGCTACCCGAGGAATCAGTTGAGTTTGCACGCACCCACTACGCCGGATACACTGTCAAGCGCCCCGATGGTCTTCGGATCATCTCCCTCGACACCAATATGTGTGAGTCAATACTTCCAAATCCATGGGTACGCGGTGATGCTCACCTCTCGTATGAATCATGAAGGGTACAGGCAAGCCAGGACAATCTGAGTAAATTACCTGGCTTAACTAGGGTTTGAGAACAGGAACAACTACCTCGGGTATATCAACTCTACCAACCCCGATCAGTTCGGGCTCCTGCGCTGGTTGACAGACGAGTTACAGGACGCTGAAGATGCGGGTGATAGAGGTTAGTAAACTAATCCGAGTACATAAATATGTTCACCACCTGATCCGATTCCCTAGTGTGGGTCATGGGACATGTGCTGGCAGGTTTCAGTGGAGGGGATGCACAGTCTAACCCCACCAATCTCTGTAAGTTCTCATAAATTCAATCTTCTTGGTTCTAATGTACATCCAGTCTACCAGATGTGATTATCTGAAAGTCCCTTATGTCTTTCTTTGACTAACAGCCACTCGACAGCGTGGACCGCTATTCGCCCCATGTGATTGCTAGTAAGTCACAGAACGGATCATAAATACGGTTACACTTCACTTACAACATCTACTGCAGATATCTTCTGGGGCCACACGCACGAAGACCAGCTATCTGTACGCTGAAGAGTTATACCCCAGTTATGCCCTGACTGTGTCTTGCAGATATTCTATGCAAATAACGGCACGGTTATGAGTGCAGATACGGCCCTTGCGGTGTCTTGGGTATGTCTAATCTCAGTCACAACGAACATGGACTTACAAACCAGGAAAGATCGGACCTTCAGTGACACCGTTGACTAACCTCAACTCCGGTTTCCGTATGTATGAGGTGGACTCTGCGGTAGGTGGCTTTCGCAATCAAGCTGTAATACAAAACTTACGTCCTTTCAAGACGTTTGAGGTTTTGGATTCATACACGTCAGTTAACGATCATCCTCGTTCTTATTTGAATCATCGCTCATGACCGTTTCAGGTGGATAAGTCGCGTTAACGAGTATCCTGAACTCGACAATCAGACTGAATACGGACCGACTTACGAGCTCGAGTACAGTGCTCGTGAAGCATATGGCCAAAACATTACATGGGGTTCCAGTGACCCACTGAACGCAACATGGTGGCACCTCGTGACTGAACGTGAGTGATATGTCGCCAGATGCACAAGCCCTTGAAGATAAACTGATCTGGTTCATCGCATGCTTCAGAAATGGAGAATGATTCATCCCTCGTCAAGGTGACGCTTTCATATGACTTCGAGAAATGGAATCACTGACCGAGATATGTAACAGTTATTCAATAAATACCAATACAAGAGCGCAGTCGTAAGAGAGAAATGCACCGGAAAATGTATACCAGAGACAATCTGTTACATGCGCAGCGGGTCCGCACCGCTGGCGCTACAGAATTGTTGAAAGTGACACCTACCAGTAGATAGTAATGATGTCGTCATCTCTACAAAATTAGATGTGAAAATGATGCGGCACGAATCCGAGTCGATACAGTATCCAAGCATGGAGCTAACGACTCAACACGATCGTTGTTTTTTTCCTGGAAAATGCTGCTCGTACTTGCATATGCCTTGCGAAGTGCCACTGACCTCTGGTTCTACATCTCATCCTTGCCTGCGGACACCGAGGAAACGACTGATAAAGACCAATGCAGATTGGAGTTAAAATCCAAACCGCTGGTACATCATAAAGAAAGTGGGGGCGTGGGTCAAATGACTGGGGAGATAAAAACTTGAAATGAAGAAAGACCAGGTGACCTTCCGAGAGATGCAATACTCGACTCCGCCGTCACTGAAGGGTTCAAAGACCACCCAAGACCGCCCGTCATCCCGGACGCTACTTGAGGTGACCCAAAGCTGAGTCCACGTCGTCCAGGCCACCTAATAAGTCCCAAACAACAGCCAATCCCGCGATGACCATCAGATGTAGGACATCACTCGAAAGCGTACCAACTTGCCCAACCCCACCTTGAATCTCGTGCTCATGATAGACGTTGCGGAGGCGTCTGCTCCCCTACCCTAAGGTTGCCTGACTTGAACGGAAGAATCCAGAGGAGAATGGAGAACATACTGGATCGCAGTGTATAGCACCAACACGGAACGATATGCTTCCCCCTCGACGAAACCACTCACTAGTACTTCAGCGGCTCCGACCAAGATAATCAATCTTGTTCATTGTCGAGAGTTGTGATAAAGACGACGATAGAGATGGGATTGACAGTGGTAAAAAAAGGCTGAATATCAAAAAATCAGGATTATTTGACGGAAATTGGCTAACGATAGTCGAAGGAGTCATAAGTGATTGATCGAAGTCCTTGTAATGGTGAATGGTACGTGTACAGTAGGTCAGGATTGGGGGAGGAATTAGGAGTCGGGTTACCGAGTGGCGCGCGGCAAATTACCCACGTGCGTAGAGAGGATGCTCCAGAGAAATTTTCATGCGACAAGGCGTCTACACAGTGGAGAAAAGGCTCAAGAGAAGTGTAAATTCCTCAATTACATAATCATTAATGATGCCCACAGACGCTGACTCGGAAGTATTGACGGACCCCCAGTCATTGCAGTCCATGCTGCCGATTGATATATAGGTGGTGCACCAAATGCCTTACTTGTAACGAATTCCAAGCATGTCTCCCGGATCACCCCAATCTGGCCACCCATCAAGAGCTCGACAGAGCCGTGAACAAGACCTCTCCGATTTCTTCGCCAACGTCGAACACTTATCATCCTCCGACTCTACCACCCTTCTCACCGCCATTATTGGTTGCTCTAGAGGAGATCTAGACTTGAAATATTTTGTATTTGAAACGCTAAAGAGTTAATGACGACACACGAGTCACAATGCATGCTTGTATATGCTTGGCAACTCAAAACCTATCGCAAGATTCGAGCCCTCGGTGCGCTATATTCATTGGTGCCCATTAGTGGTACTTACTTACTGGTGATTCCACCGCTAGCGACTCTCAGAACATCGAAATCACCACAACCTCGACCGCAGGGGACGACCTTCCTGAGGGTCAGTTTACCTCGCATAGATACCTGGCGTAGTTGTCGAAGGTTTTTACGAGCGAGATCTGTTCCACTGTACAGGGTTGTGGTTCCAGGAAATCACGAATGCTGACCGAGGTAAGTATATACTTCATCCTTCGCATGCGTTGTGATTGAAAATGTCTTCAGTCGGGCAAGAAAAATGTCAGTGCCTTACATGAACCTCCATGCTTTCTTTATCGCTTTTTTCGATTCGGTCCAGGAATCTCTTTCGGTTTCTAACACCAGTACTATCCAAGAGGCTGTTATGGAATGGGTCCAGAAGATGTGTGACATGACCCACCCTCCCAGGTCCACCACCGGGGTTGATTTCTTCCGAAAGCAATCTATCGGACACGAAAAGGTAAGGGCGTCTGTCTACACTCGAACTTGAGTCTAATTACATGATGGCATAGGTCAACGCGTAGATGGCTTCCGTGAAGAGTGACAATATGCCCGGGGCGTGGAGGGCAAACTCGTGTAGCGCGTTTATGAGAAGATGGAGCTGTTAGGACCGTCAACGTTCAGGCCCCACTTCTTTAGGGATTGCATAGCGTTGGCGTGGGACTTGCACACTTTTCTCATCGATTTTCGTTGGTCTTCCTTACTCGTATTTGCGCATAGGAAGGACTTTTTTCCTGTGCGGGAGGACTTGGCGTGTCTGGTCGTGGTTGCCTTTCCCGCGGGGGTGGGATCTCGCGAGACGGACATAGTCGGCTGAGTGAGGTTGGTCGGCTGGTCCCGGCGGTGGGCTGGGTAATGGGGGAGAGGGAGAGGAGGAGTTATGGGTTTGTGGTTTGTAGTTTGAAGGGAGGTTTGGATGACCGTTAGGCTGCTTGGGGTTCGTGCATATTCTTTTGCACGGACACACTGCTGTGGTGTTTTGATTCTTGGCTGGAGCGATGATGTCGCGCCATTGGTGTAAAGATGGCACATTTGGTATGTGTTCCACTTTCGTTGCCGTTTCGAAAACACAAGCCGACTTGCCCCAACAATGGCCATTGTATTACCCCACCTTGAATGCTATGGTACGCAAACTCACTCCCTCTGTATCTGCTGAACCTCGGCATCGTATAGTCATATGATTGTTCACCGCTATGCTCATTACGCCACACTGAGGGTACGCGTACGTATTGAGATTGTACGTGCCGACCAAGCCTCCGGACGGACGTCGCTAACCGTATCCTTTCCCTGCAAGAGTGCTGACCTATAAACGAGGAATAGTACGTCAGTAAATCTACGGCACTCCCACCCTTCCTTTCCTCATCATGGGCAACAAGTACTCCTGCTTCTCTTCCCCGCATGACAATCGAGAGAAGGCTAACACCATCAATTGCCTTCCTCCATTTGCCTCCTACATTACTCTCAAGTCACGCAAATCTCACCCCTCCCTTACTTCGTCCAACGATTCCCTCCAACAGAGAGAACGCCCTCTCTGTCCGCGCGAACAACGTGCCTATCTTCCTTCTTCCCTCCCATTCTCTGATGTCTCCATTCCGGCCCCCTCCCGCCATCTATCTCAGGAGGCATGGGTCCCCCAGGTACAACAGAGACCGCTCGAAGAACATGTAGTATCTGCTTATTCGACATTCTTAAAAGCGTATCCAGAATACCAGACCACTTGGATTCTGGATATCCTCCGGAGAACGGACTACGCAAGACTGGATCGCATCGGGGAAACATATGCTGACTACATGGGCGGTGCCCAACACCCCGAAAGCCTTGTCCATGTCCATAGCGATTTTCTGACACAGAGTGTCATGGGAAATACCCACTCCGTCAGTAACAGGTATGCATGCCCATGTCCTCGTACGGCCGCTTTTGTCTCAACCTATCCCTATCCCCCCAATAGTTCAAGATTGTCCTCGAAGTGCGCAGAAGAAGCCAGGAAGATGGTCCTGTCGTTTTTCAAGGCACCCAAAGGATACACCGTCATCTTCACCGCAAATGCAACAGGAGCCCTCAAGCTTGTTGGCGAATCGTTCCCTTTCCAGAAAGACAGTTCGTTTGTTCTCGGTGTCGATTCCCATAATAGCGTACATGGAATTCGGGAATTTACTGCTCGACGAGAAGCCCACATACATTATATTCCCGCCACACCTACTGGAGGCTTCGAGCCATCCGTAGCAAAGGTAAGTACAGCACGATATACACATACCTTTCGCATATTCACCCATTTCCTACAGGAAATCCTTCTCCGAAACAAGCGTCTGGGCTCCTCTTCCCCACCATCCTTGTTCGCTCTTACTGGTCAATCAAATATATCAAACTCCAAGAATCCGCTTTCGATCCTCAGCTATGCTTCCGCTCTCGGGTACAACACACTATTGGATGCCGCCGCTTTGGCACCTGCCTCCCTGATATCACTAGCCGAAACCCCAGTGGATGCAATGGCTGTCAGCTTTTACAAAATGTTTGGATACCCTACTGGCGTAGGAGCGCTGGTAGTCAGAGAGAGCTTTTTGGCCACGTTGGAACGACCTTGGTTTGCTGGTGGTACGGTAAATATAGTGCAAGTTCCGGGGATGCTGGTCACGAGAGCATCAAAACCCCACGAACAATTTGAGGTATCTCCTATCCTTTGGCATTGCACCATGCAGGTTTGACTAACAAGGAGTTTAGGATGGAACAATAAATTATTTAACTCTATCAGCAATCACTGACGGCCTCCGGTTTCTCTCTGCTTACCTCCCTTTCCTTCCGCTTCGATTGTCGTGTCTGATGCATTTTTTGACCTCATCGATGGCCGAGCTACGCCATGACACGAATGGCATGCCAGTTATCAAAATTCTCTCGAGGCTGCCCTCGCGGCGCTTGAAATCGATTGGAGAGCAGTCAGACACCGGGTCAACGGTCTCCTTCGTCATCCTATCTGTGAGACGCTTTTAATTCACGTTCCAGCAACGACTAGCTCACTTGCGCATAACAGCCTTCTGGGGAGATGCTTCCAAACACATTTATCGAGCACATGGCTTCCATGCATAATATATCACTACGCACGGGCTGCATGTGCAATCCCGGCGGTGCCTCTGCGATGCTTGGTATTCAAGATGTCATGGAGAGTCTGTGCAACGGTGCTACACTACAGGAAGTCGAGAAGTACGTCGGGCGGGAGCTAGGGGTCGTCCGGGTTAGTCTTGGGCTGGGCAGTGACTGGGGGGATGTCTGGCGGGTGATACGGTTCCTGGAAGGATTTGGAGATGAGCGGCGGAGGACGGCATGGTGGGATGGATGGGCGAAGGTGCCTATCGGACAGGCCGTTTGATTTTCTAGTTCACAGACCTCGTTCGATCGTGATCTGTTGTTTCCTTTCTTCCATTATGACTGAAACTACCTCGACGCTGTACATCTTTTTAATAGTTCGTATAAAGATGTACAAGGTATTGACTAGCTACTGGGCCTGCGTTGAAGCGACGGATGCAAGAGTACCGTTTGGGGAAGTATATGATAATTCAGAGCAATTCAAGTTGTGCGATTCCGTATTATATGTCTACTATGTTCGTTAACTTTTTGATAGCGGGCTTGACAGCTCTCGTCTTCGTCACTATCTACGGCTTGTCCAACATTCGAGGGCCCAAGTCTTTCTCCTTCCTTGGTAGGTCCGCACCTAGTGTCTAGTCGTGACAATGCCGACCCCTTTTAGGAAACTTGCAGCTGGAACTATTCTAACGCTAAATTAGTGAAATCGAGTTCGAATGGTAAAAGCTCTGGGAACGCCGTTCGCTTCAAAACCGTCTTTGGAATGAGTTCAGTCTGGGCCAACCGTAACTTCCAAATGATTGGCGCTTCAATACCTCTTATGGCGGGTGTAAACGAGACGAAATTTACGCACTCTCAGCCAGATTTATTGTGCTGGCGCAGGCCGACGTTGAGCTGAGCCCAGCTTAGCATGGCCGCGGTCCGTACATTTGATTTTGTGCGTTCGAGTGCTCAAAATTGAAATTTACATTTGTTAGATGTTATTTACTGCTTATTTATTTGTATGTACATTTTGCGCGAAGCAAGGGGCCATTTCATTCACCCCGATTGAAGCTGCTCATAAAAGCATCTGGTGTTTCAAGATGCTGCGTGGATGAACCCTTTCCCACTATGCTCTCTCCCACTGTGGGGTTTGTCGCCCTAGTTGTTTTGTATGCATTATTCAAGCGCTCCACTCGCCCTTCGTTGTCGATGGTCCGAGGTCCCAAGTCGCCCTCGTTCATTTATGGTAGAATTCGTCCTACATGTTATTCACATCGTTAATATTTTTCAGGAAACTTGCTTGAGATCTTCCAGCGTCCAGTGGGAGAAGCGGATTTTAAGTGGCAAAGTCTATATGGCAGGCTGATTCGATTCAAGGGAGTGTTCAACGTGAGTGACTCGCGGTAACACCTCGTGATATCATGCCAACGTCTCTCGGTGACACCTCAGGAAGATCGACTCATGATTTCAGACCCAAGAGCTGTGCACAGGATATTACATGCATCAGGGTATACGTATTGCAAGCTACAGACGTTTCGGATCATTTCGCGATTGTTGAATGGTAAAGGTATAACCTGGTCTGATGGTATCTAAAGTTCCCTCACGATATTGTTTTGAGTTAACGAATATTCTAGGCGAGACTCATAAGCGACAGAAGGGTATAATGCTTCCTGGATTCGGTCCGAAAGAGATCAGAGAATTCTCACCGATCTTCAAGCGGTGTGCCGAGTCTATCAGTATAGAATGGCTGGAAACCATCGAGAATAGTAACGAGCAGCGTGTGGTCCTGAACGTTCTGGATTGGCTGTCGCGTGCCGCCTTGGATGTCATTGGCCAGGGTATGATTCATAGTTCTCTCTTTGAGAGATACCTTCCGATTCCGACTTTCAAAGCTGCGTTTGACGTCCAATTTGATACCGTTCGGGACAATTCACATCCCCTCGCACGGATGTATAGAAATTATCTGTCAGTGCTCCTGCGACTTGTCTGGGATGATCGAGTAACCCCACTTCAGTGGCGATATTTTTGGTCTTGCCCCCGCAAATCAAATTTTCATCCAAGCAGCTGCGATGTATGTTCCTGTTTGGATACTAGAATGGATCACCGATCATAGTCCACACCGCCGTCTTGTGCGCGCTCGTAATGCGAAAATCGTAGTCACCGAAGTCGCGAAGCAACTGGTGCGTGAGAAAGCAGATGCTCTGTTACAAGGGAAAGGAAATCAAGACATCTTCACTTTGCTTGGTATGATGCCTTGATATCGCTCGTACTCGATGCATTGTTAATTGTATCGTAGTGAAGGCTAATATGGATACAAGTGCGAAATATCGGTTATCTGACGAAGAACTATATGCGCAGATGCGGTGGGTGCTCTGGATATTACCGCTATTCGTCATTACTCAGCGTCTATTGCTTTGCCTACAGTGCACTTTTGATCACAGGTCATGAAACCACGGCAAACACCACGTCCTTCATCTTACTCGAGCTTGCGCGGCACCCCAAAGTTCAATCTCGCTTGCGAGATGAGATAAGCAAGACCAGTGCTATCCTCCAAGCAAGTGGAAAGCCGCTTCTCATGAATTTTGATGCTATGCCTTACTTGAACGCTGTGATCAAGGTAATTGACGCTCCACACAAGATTTCGTTTCGAGTCTCATGGCGTTCTTTTGTTCCGGCGGAAACAGGAGGGACTGCGGTTCCATCCGATAGCATCCAATGTCCAGCGAATCGCTAGTCGAGATGATATTCTCCCGCTCTCTAAACCAATTTGCACAGAATCTGGAACTATGATCGATGAGATACTTGTTCCCAAAGGTACTCAAGTTGTGATATTCATTGCTGCCTATAATCGGTAAGTTCCGCCGCCACTTGGGCATATCTCAGAGGGATGACTAGGCATGATACGATAGTGATACAGACATATGGGGACAGGACGCCCATGATTTCAACCCAGATCGCTGGTTAGACGGTACGTTGGATGACAAGACGTCATTTGGCCTTGGTGTGGTTGCTAACTTGTGCGTTTACGTTTGCTCTAATGTCGATTGCGCGTTCAAACATTCTTAACAGATTAACCTTTGGAGGTGGCACACGGGCGTGCTTGGGATGGCGATTTGCGTATGGTCTCATCTCGATGCTAAGTGTAGCTCTAACGCAGGAACATGCAGCCTCATGGAAATCCAAGCTTTCCTGGTGGAGTTGGTCGGCAAGTTTGAGTTTACGATGACGGACAAGGCAGAGCGGATTGTCAGGGAATCAGTGTTGATGATGGCCCCGATGGTTGACAGTGAACGAGATCGTGGGGTGCAGATGCCATTGGGCATATCGCTTGTGTGTCAAGATAGCGCGATGTGATATGTGATGGTATTGACAAGGAGCCACAATGAGCTCGATTGATGATTTTTAGCACTTTTGTCCCTAAGACTACGAAATGGTGATCCTGGCTAACATTTGAGTCACGATCGGACATGTTTGGGTTGGCGATCTGCGTGTTCTATCTTGTGTTCCAAGCATACCGCTCACATACAAAGCAGAGAGCACAGTTCCTGTATCGTATGCATCCCAGGACGGCGCCATTTGATGGGCGAACGGCAGTGCTTGGACGATGATTTTAACTCAGGGATTAAGCTTTTTTCCTTGCTATAACTTGTCATGAGGGCACGGCATTCAATTGCTTGGGCATACCTCACCGTCCATCTCTAGGAAAGATCCATCGGCTCTTCTCCACCCTCTCCATCCTCCAACACCTCTTCTACCCTAACCTCCGCAGCAGCTTGTCCTGACCCAGATGCATCCTCGTCGCCTCGTCGCCTCAAATGTGGATAACACAGCTCTCGCTCCTCCATCACTGCCTCAACATCGTTCTCATTCCAGTCGCTCGTAGCCTCCCATTCGTTCTCGAACTCGATGTCCAGGGCCAACTCCGCATTTTCACCTTCGCTCAGCGGTAGAAGACTCGCTAGCGCGTATGCAGTATACGAGACAGGACCTGAACCTGTAGTAGGAGGCACATGTGCATGGGCATGGTGTGCAGAAGGGTCATGAGACGCCATCCGGGGCTATGCTTGAACCCAACGTCGTTCTCGAAGTCGTTTATGCCGTTCCTGGTCCTCTTCGATCCGTTTGAAGATCTGTCCACGAGAGAGAAGGGTGTCGTTTCCCGAACTGGCCCCCCGCGAAGGTGGTGGTTGAGGGGTAGATACGGTGGCGCTTGACACCTCGGTAGCTTGCGTTTGCCGGGAGGACAGAACATGCATCACCTCATCGACGCGTTGAGGCTCAATGATCCGCTTCGTACGCCAGTTTTCAAGAATCTGATGTTCATACTTGGCATGAGAGTCTCGGAGGAGTGAGAAAAGTCATGCCTGTTTTGTACTCGTCAGGTTAGGAAGACCCTGCCGTCCTACAGGGACGACACACTCGATGATTTGGCGGAGGTCGCGAGAAACATAGTCGGCGTATAGCGTCGCGTTAACTTGCCTGGTGCGTCTGGGAGCGAGGGTTCAGTAGGCAATCGAGAGTAGATGGCATCGAGTGCAGAGTGGAAACATACGAAGACGATTCCGCAGGGGCAGGTTGATGTGCCTTGGCAAGCGTGGAGAGTCTGTGCAACGGTGCTACACTACAGGAAGTCGAGAAGTATGTCAGACGGGAGCTAGGGGTCGTCCGGGTTAGTCTTGGGCTGGGCAGTGACTGGGGGGATACCTGACGGGTGATACGGTTCCTGGAGGGGTTTGGAGATGAGCGGCAGAGGACGGCATGTGGGATGGATGGGCGAAAGTGCCTATCGGACGGGCCGTTTTGATTTTCCAGTTCATGGACCTCGTTCGATCGAGATCTGTTGGTTCTATTCTTCTATTATGACTGAAACTACTTCGACGCTGTACATCTTTTTAATAGTTCGTGTAAAGATGTACAAGGTTTTGATCAGCCGCTGGGCCTGCGTTGAAGCGACGGATGCAAGAGGATTAAGTACTATTTGGGGAGCTATGCCACGGTGATAATCCCGAGCAATTCAAGTTGTGCGCTTCCGTATCATTTGTTTACCACTTTCTTTAACTTTTGATAACGGACTTGACAGCTCTCGTTCTCGCCATTATTTACGCCTTGTTCAAGCACTTAGCTCACCCGACTTTGTCCAACATCCGGGGTTCCAAATTTCTTCCTTCCTTCTTAGTAGGTCCGCGCCCAGCGTCTAGTCGCGATACCACCGGCCTCTTTCAGGAAACCTTTCTGCAGCTATTCCAACGCCCAATTGGTGAAACTGAGTTCGAGTGGTAAAAGCTCGATGGGAACGCTGTTCGCTTCAAAACCGTCTTCGGAGTGAGTTCAGTCGCAGCCATTGATGATTGGCGCTTGAGTTCATGTTCCGAACATCTACGGCACCGCCATGCTAGGTTTCTCAAATTAAAATTTACATCTGTTAGATGTTATTTACTGCTTATTTATTTCTATGTACATTTTGCGCGAAGCAAGGGGCCATTTCATTAACACCCCGATTGAAGCTGCTCATAAAAGCGTCTGGTGTTTCAAGATGCTGCGTGGATGAACCCTTTCCCACTATGCTCTCTCCCACTGTGGGGTTTATCGCCCTAGTTGTTTTGTATGCATTATTCAAGCGCTCTACTCGCCCTTCGTTGTCGATGGTCCGAGGTCCCAAGTCGCCCTCGTTCATTTATGGTAGAATCCGTCCTGCGTGTTGTTCTCATTGTTAATATTTTTCAGGAAACTTGCTCGAGATCTTCCAGCGTCCAGTGGGAGAAGCGGATTTTAAGTGGCAAAATTTGTATGGCAGGCTGATTCGATTCAAGGGAGTGTTCAACGTGAGTGACTCGCGGTAACACCTCGTGATATCATGCCAACGTCTCTCGGTGACACCTCAGGAAGATCGACTCATGATTTCAGACCCAAGAGCTGTGCACAGGATATTACATGCATCAGGGTATACGTATTGCAAGCTGCAGACTTTTCGAATCATTTCGCGATTGTTGAGTGGTAAAGGTATAAGCTGGTCCGATGGTATCTAAAGTTCCATCGCGATATTGTTTTGAGTTAACGAACATTCTAGGTGAGATCCATAAGCGACAGAAGGGTATAATGCTTCCTGGATTTGGTCCGAAAGAGATCAGAGAGTTTTCGCCGATCTTCAGGCAGTGTGCCGAGTCTATCAGTATGGAATGGCTGGAAACCATCGAGAATAGCAACGAGCAGCGCGCGGTCCTGAACGTTCTGGATTGGCTGTCGCGTGCCGCCTTGGATGTTATTGGTCAGGGTATGCCTCATACGTTCCTTTTTCCAGAGATAGCTTCCGATTTCGACTTTCAAAGCTGCGTTTGACGTCCAATTTGATACCCTTCGGGACAATTCACATCCCCTCGCACGGATATATAGGAATTATTTGTCAGTGCTCCTGCGCCTTCCCTAGGATGATCGAGTAACCCTATTCTAGTGGCGATATTTTTGGTCTTGCCCCCGCAAATCAAATTTTCGTCCAAGCAGCTGCGATGTATGTTCCCGTTTGGGTACTAGAGTGGATCACCGATCATAGTCCACATCGCCGCCTTGTGCGCGCTCGTAATGGGAAAACCGTGGTCACCGAAGTGGCGAAACAACTGGTGCGTGAGAAAGCAGACGCTCTGTTACAAGGGAAGGGAAATCAAGATATCTTCACTTTGCTTGGTATGATGCTTTGACACCGCTCGTATTTGGTGCATCTGACTAACTGTGCCGTAGTCAAGGCTAATATGGATACAAGTGCGAAGTATCACTTTTCTGACGAAGAATTATATGCGCAGATGCGGTGAGTGCTTTGCATATTACTACTCTGACATTATTCAGCGTCTATTACTATGGCCTACAGTACACTTTTGATCGCAGGTCATGAAACCACGGCAAATACCACGTCCTTCATCTTACTCGAGCTTGCGCGACACCCCAAGGTTCAGTCTCGCTTGCGAGATGAGATAAGCAAGACCAGTGCTATTCTTCAAGCGAGTGGAAACCCTCTTCTCGTGAATTTTGATACTATGCCTTACTTGAATGCTGTGATCAAGGTAATTGACGTCCCTTACGAGATTTTATTTCAAGTTTCATGATGTTCTTGTTCCGGCGGAAACAGGAAGGGCTGCGGTTCCATCCGATAGCATCCAATGTCCAGCGAATTGCTAGTCGAGATGATATTCTCCCGCTCTCTAAACCAATTTGCACAGAATCTGGAACTATGATCAATGAGATACTTGTTCCCAAAGGTACCCAAATCGTGATATCCATTGCTGCCTATAATCGGTGAGTTCCATCGCCACCTGAGCCTATCTCAGAGGGGTGACTTGATGCGATAGTGATACAGACATATGGGGACAGGACGCCCATGATTTCAACCCAGATCGCTGGTTAGACGGCACGTTGGATGACAAGACGTCATTTGGCCTTGGTGTGGTTGCTAACTTGTACGTTTGTGTTTGCTCTAATGTCGATCGCGCGTTCAAACATTCTTAACAGATTAACCTTTGGAGGTGGCACACGGGCGTGCTTGGGATGGCGATTTGCGTATGGTTTCATCTTAGTGTTAAGCGTAGTTCTGACAGCAGGAGCATATAGCCTCATGGAAATCCAAGCTTTCCTGGTGGAGTTGGTCGGCAAGTTTGAGTTTACGATGACGGACAAGGCAGAGCGGATTGTCAGGGAATCAGTGTTGATGATGGCCCCGATGGTTGACAGTGAACGAGATCATGGGGTGCAGATGCCATTGGGCATATCGCTTGTGTGTCAAGATAGCGCGATCTAATGTGTGATTGTATTGACAAGGAGCCATAATGAGCTCGATTGATGATTTTTAGCACTTTTGTCCCTAACAGACTACGAAATGGTGACCCTGGCTAACATCTGAGTCACAATCAGGCATGCTTGGGTTTGTGATTTGGGCGTGCCATCTTGTGTTCGAAGCGTACCTCTGCGGCGACATTTGATGGGTGAATGGCAATTCTTGGACAA
>JBBPMZ010000172.1:0-21194 GCA_038090575.1 Tylopilus cf. pernanus | reverse complement strand
CTTGCATAACTGTCAAAGTGCACATAAAGGGGCGTAAAGTGGCCGTAAAGTGGCTGTAACATTTGCTGAAGGCTAAAGTTACTTACCAGTACTAGTAGCATTTGGCTCTGTGAGACTGTGGCACTGTAAGCAACTGTAGACTACTGTACTATCTGCAAGACTGTGGCTCTGCAAGACTGTGGCTCTGTGGTCCTGTGGTCAGCTGTGGTCAACTGTAAGAACTGTAGCAGAATAGGTGGTTTGCTGATGATGTCCTACATAATTTGGGGGTGAAGATGCAGGGATGGAAGGAATCAGATGGTCCTTATGCATCATCATAGTACTGCCAGTGTCAATTGGGGATGACGACGAGGTCTGCATTGAAGGAGCCGGTGCGGCTGGGGGATTAAACCCATCAGAGCCCGGGACGTGGGAGTACGTATGTCCAACACCGAGGCCCCAATAGTACCTGAGCAGCATATCACGATCCGCGAACCTAAAAAATCACATAACCCAGTAGACATAGCAAGTGGTCAAGCTTACCTGTTGATATAGTAATAATACCAGTCTTTTCCCATGTCGCACTTTCCGTGTCTGAATGCAGGTATGAGGTGGCAGCCTCTCAATACATCCGCAGGGTCCACGAAATCAAAAGCCGTAGGGTCATCCTTCGGAATGAACTTGAGCGCGTTCAGACTTTGTAGGTCTTGTTGAGAGGCCCGTTCAAACCAGCGTACGTGCAAAAAATCTATTCGTCGTGGTAAGTAGTCCTTCATCTTCGGCCCAATGTACTGAATATTGGCATGATAGATTCCAATAATGCGAGCATAACAATAGTGACCATGGTCATCCTCGAACGCTGGACGATGAAGCATCATGACGTCGCGGTGATCAGTGTTCGGATTGAGGATGTCCTCGGCGCGGCGGACGTCGTACGTCGTATAGTTGATCCGGAGTACGTGATGTCGATATATGCGATTATTCTTCAGTACTACATGATCTGGGGTAGCATGCAGCGCACCAAAACCATCATGGAGTCCAGCCATAGATGATATATTTGTATCACCATTTGATTCCGAATTTGAGGCGTGAACTGCCGCAATGCGAGGTAGGAGATGGGATTTAAGTTTGAGTAGAAAATCCTAGGGTCACATTAGAATGTCGAAGCAATATGTAGATTATCGATCACCTTATCAGCCGAATCATTAGGCTGCTGTCCAAAAAAGGTCGAGACATCGACAGGATAATTCTGCGATTTTCCGATCTGGTAGTGTTCCTTCGGGTTGTGAGGAATAGGTTCCGACAGAGTACCGTTATCCACGGTTTCGCGGATATGTCGTATACGCGACTGTCGCCTTTCAATTTGAGTTAACTGGCGAACGAAGTCCTTGCGGCTAGTACGAAGGTATCTTCCTTTCCCGACTCGATGTTCTCGTTCCCCCTGTGAGAAAACGGAAACGTGAGTGGGATATCGATGAAAATTCAACATAATCCCCGCACCAGTTGTGTCGAGTAGGAATCAGTAGTCCCGAATCTCCTGATCGAAGATGCATAATCACCGAGAGCATGTACCTTATATGTTTGCAAGTTGAAGGTTTTTGGCCTGCGTGATGCCGCATGAATCGGCTCTCGTGCAGAGGTACTTGCACGAGACTCGGCCCGTCGTTGGCGGCGTTGTCGACATTCAGCTTCGCGCCGGAGTTCGCAAGTCGGAAAAGCAGTGCATGTTTTCATGCTGAATTCACGAAGCTCTCTCCCGAGGGACACTGTAACATCATCCATGATCTGAAGGGTTTCGTCAGTGTGCATACGGAGTTTTGCAAGTCCGTGCCAAGAACAGAGGGTGGAAAGGAGCTTCAACACTGATGAATTATGTGGTTCCGGGAATAGCCCATCGAAAACAGGTATGGCGCACTAGGAAGATCCACAATAACTTATAAGATTGAACTGAAAGGGTGGATCAAACTACAAACCTGGAGTAAATCCTCGAAATCATGAGCCGCCATTCTCTTCATTTCTGATGCATTTTGAGAAAAGCGTCGAATGGTATCCCGCCCGAAGGTCGGGACTTGGCGGTATCTAAACACGAGAGTGAGTAAAAGGAACAATAATATCCCAATGGAAGGTAGACCTGCGATCAAGTTTGTGTATCCTGCCCTCACCCAGACACTCTAACATTCGAAGAAGTTGTACGAAAACAGCCTTCCAGACTCCGATTTCAAACTCGTGAAGAATATCTACGACCAACATAACGAAAAGATCAAACCCTAGAGAAAGAAGCTTCGCGGAAAATGCATTCGGCCCGATAGTTTAATGTCAGCAAATAATCCAGCATAATAAGGACCTTTACAGATGTTGGGACCAGTGATTCTGGCTTGAGAAGGGTTTCAACTTGAGGTGTCGAAATTGCATAGTTATCTTCGTAGATAAGGTTACGTGCAGTTTGCACCGCCTCGACACGACCAGGATTATCATGACGAGAGAGTAGTAGTCGATCGCGCATATCTTGCTCGGTACCAAGATTCATAACCTTGACTAAAGGTATTGTACAGCGAGGGCACGGACAGGTGCCAAGATTACGTATGGACGCTATGAGTATTCTGCAAAAAGCAAATATCAGTCGTGTTCAAAGCAGGTGGAAATAGAAGGGAAAGGAACTTTTCTGGATAGTCCGCAGAGTACGTGAATATTCGGGGATAGAAACGGCGCTTCACGCCATCACAACAGGTAATTACGACACCATGTTTATAGGCTTTGATGAAATCTTCGTCCAAAAGAATTTTCCATTGCACATGGAAAAATTCTCTATGGCAATGTGTCATCAATATGTTACTAAGAGTTTTTCCCCCCATGTGATCGATCACGAAATCTTTAAATTCATCAGGAAGCTGTGACAACAAGCCAATGAGTTATGAAATGGTGTCTCTTGAACATGAGTACTCACGGTCTGGAAGTAAGCCGCGTGAGAGCATGCATTGCTTGATGGCTGACAACGTCGATACTTCGACTCGTTACCAAAATATACGTAGAGTGGCCAGAGTTTTGTATTACCGAACGTCGATAGCTGAGTGGCATCCGACCAAAACATGTATGCGGCGACGACACGAGGTAAGTCACAGCCCGGTTCTGGAGGTAATTCTTGCACGTCCCTGTGAGCACTGAGAAACGCGCTAGAAGTGAAAAGTTCTCCGTAGACCTTCATCTCATGGTCCCTATGGGGCGGATGCCAATGGAGTTCGTATGGTTCATAGTGAAAGTGTGTGGCCTGGGCAGGATCGGTAACCTTCTCTTCCATGATTGATATCAAAGAACGATGGTGAAAACCCTCCACGGTATATGATTTGGGCCCCGGACTGACTGAGCGACTGTGGAAGGGAACGGAGAAGGTTACAGAAGATACTTTCCATCCGCGATCGCTATCCAACCATTCGGGAGCATCTGAACCTCCATCAGAGACGTGATCACCAAGCTCTTTGTTGATGGAGTCCCAGGGAACGCCAGACAAATCAACGGGTTGAAGGCGGGGTTCGCAATGATACTTAGGAGCTGCTTGAAATTATCTCTGGACTTCTGCACTCCCTGGTTCCAATACCAGTCCCCTAGGCGCATAGCATTCTCGTTCGGATATGGATGAAATGGGTTGCTCATCTTGGAATGCCGAGCGTCTGGGACAGACGGTTGTGATGCATGCTCGATCGAGTAGGGATCATCCGGGTCGTGGGAGGGAAAAGATGGCGTAGTATATGCACGGAACAAACCGAATTTATTCTTCAACGTTCTGAAAATTTTCAGAAGTGAACGGGACGGGGACGGGGACGCTACGATTGCTGTTCCTGAGCGAGTCTGACGTTCATGGGCAGAGCCCCGGTTGTTCATCTCTGCTTCTGTTTGTGCCCATGAATTGACGCCCAACTCCGCAGGAGGGAGTGATGGAGGTGGTTCCGGTAACGTGTCTCGAAAGCGTAGAGGCAGTTGGCGCGTTCTACGAGGACGCCGTTGTGCGAGAGGCAAGTCGTCCTGAAGATAAATCAGCATTGCCATGGAGGATTCGGGCAAAATAACCAACAGATGCCAATTCACGGGAACCTGCAGCATCTGGCTCGCCGCTGGCATTGGCTTGAAAGGACACCTGTTGCAGACGTAAAGAAGATGGACCTCCCTGCACAATACGTCAGATACACATGTAAAACAGAAACTTCGGGGATCTCTAGCCATACTTGTTTGACTCCGGCTGTATGCTTGGCAGCTTCGTCACCGCTCCCTCCACGCCCGTCCTCGGTACTGTCGCTACTAGTTATCACATCTTGTTCACCGGCGCTCGCAAGTTTTGAGAGAGATAGTCTAGCTTTCTTAGCTTGATATGCTTCTTTCGCTTTGGTAAGGACGGTAGACAATCTTTTTTTACCCTTGCGACAACTTTTTTCGTGTCTGGAAAAACCTCCAAGGTCGGTGAAGGTACGACCACAAACACATGTCATCATGAAAACGGTGTCGGGCATAGTTGAGAGTATGCGTTGGTAGACCAAAAGGCAAAGATCTGCGTCACAATAAATAGAAGTCTATTCTTAGCATCGCTAAGTCAAGTTGGGATCTAATTCGTCAGGGTTTCAACTACATTGTAGTAGCACACATTACAGGATGAAATCTTGGTCGAGAATAAGTTACTACACGAAACAGAAACCGCAGGACAATATCCTACTCCGTACACTATGCTTAAGGAACAAGGACAACATAAATAATAAAGTCGATATAAAGAACGTGGAGATAGAATTGATTACGCCTGTAGGGACTACATTAGCGAGATCAGTGATAATCTGTCAGGATTAACTTACCTGGCAAGGTTTCATGGAAAACGACCTTAAATTGTGCTCGCAAACAGCATGCAAGTATTTTGAACCCATGGTTGCAGGATCCTTGAGCATAACCTGCTCAGACACAAGCTGTTCAATATCCTCGGGGCTGAGGTAGTGATGTAGCAGTAGCTTGCGCTCTTCGTAGGTCTGTTGAGTATGAAGAAGTAACTTTGCCGACATCACTTTGACTTCCAGAGCCTCCTTGAAGTCCCTCAAGATGGTGTCCAGTGGTTGTGAGGTTGGAGAGCAAGTCTAGTAATTCACTGTCGGTAGTAATTTGCCATGTCCTGAGAAGACAACCTACCATGGTAGAAGGGGCTTTCAGAAGGGGCTTGTAGTAGGAGATGTATTGTTCAGGGAGTGCTGCTGAAAGGGAGGTATTCTCCCCTGGGGTACTATGATTTTCGACAGGTCTCGGAGGACTATGTCTCGGAAGCTTGGCGATAAGAGATCGCTTACGAAGCATCACAGGAGGTTCCTCCCCAGGGAGCAACTCGAAAGTCGTTGAAGCTCTTGATTCGACCGACATGGTAAGGGGGTTGAAGAGTGGGGGGTCTGAAGTGCCTGAGGACATAACCCCGAATAAATAGTGTGGGAATATGACTCCTGCATAACTCCGCATAATTACTTAAGGGTAGGTAGGCAGATATCCACCTGCATTCCCTTCCCACGGCGCACAAGATGAGGTTCTTATTATTACGACGGTTGTTGTACTGGATTTTGTATTGACTTGTCATTTGCTCAATCTGAACTGAAGGTTGCATTGGTGACCACTCAGGTCTGATTCTCGAAAGCTGAAATAGCGTCAGTGCCTACGTCAGGGAGAATACCCCAAGTATTCGCTCTGCGTGACAAAATTGTGGTATTCAAGAGCACTTATTGCAAGAGAATTTGGCAACAATTATGTCATTGGTTGATGGAATGGAACGGCCTCGACGCGTGAGTTTCCGGTGATTCCCGCCATCACTGAGTACTTACGGTCACGAGTCAGAGTTTGTATGCGGATGAGTGGGTTGACGCATGATTGTGGGGGAACGAGTCCTGCCGGGGCTGCGAGTATCAGCCTGCTATTTTGAGACGGATTGGGTCTCACTAGTATGTGCACATTCGTCATTTCAATATCTTTGTGCCGCCAGACGTTGTTTTGTGTTTTGGTTACTAGACAAGCCTTTACATCGAAGAAATGAGGGTGCCAGGGCAAGCTGGAGAACTGGTGGCCATTTGTCGTGTTACAAATTCCCACAGATCAGAGGATTCGTAGCCGTTAGACTTGAGTTATGATATATTTTATACTAGGTTCACAGTGCTCGCTGGCAGTATTGGATAGACATGCTAGGCACTGCCTGACGTGGGCTGAATTACAACGATTAAAAATGATACTATGTCTATGTTGGCCTATTATGATAATAGTTCAAAGTATTCTGACACGCGGAGACAGTGATGACATATAGTTATAAATATCAAACCAACTATAATATCGGAAATGAGCTGAACGGGGCACCAGTAGTGACACAGGGGAGCAGGGGTGGCTAAGCACGAGGAAAGAGGTGTGCGCAGGTCACGGAGAGATACGACACAGCGTTTGGGTAATGATAATGTTACATAGCGGCGTGGAGGGGTTCAGGGACAACGCATAGAGGTGAGAGCTATGGATGGGGCTCAGACAGTGATATTACGGGGAGTTCTGCTAACCTTTGGGAGTCAATGCGGATGCGGCGACTACGATGGGGGAGGGTGCTACTGGTAGGTGGAGGCGACTCAGACGCCGCACCAAAAAAAGGACATGAAGGAAGTAACGCCATCGAGGTAGGCAAAAGGGATAGTGAGGACAAGAAACGACATACATGTGTATCCACTTCGACCTGTCCGACCAAGAAGTCAATACACGCCGTCATGGTTTTTTTCACTCGCACCTGGACTTGTCTGGACACTTGAACAACCGGTCTTTGGGTTACTGGAGCGTCTTGGCGCCATAGCCCTCGATGGTGTGCCAGTGAAAGATTACCGTCCATGAGGCACCGCAGAAGCCGAGAAGGGCCTAAAAGGGGAGAGGGCTGCGAGGGGGTGGTAGGGTACTGAAGACACTCTGCATCACACCACGACCACGACGCAAACGACGACTTGAACGCAGCACAAGTTGTCTGATCTGAGTCGAGCTATTGATGTGGCATCACCGATCCCTCATGGTAGATGTGCACGAACCAGGCAAGACAGTTAGCTCAACTCGACGTAAACATTTGCACATTACCCTAATTTTCTGTCTCCATCAACGCCGCATTCTCATAGTAGAAACGAAGAGTAATCGGCCTCGTCCTACATGCGCCTCCCCTCGCAGCACACGCCAACGACCAGCCCACTTCTTGCCAGTGCAGCCGTCGATCTTTCCACCTCCACTTAGAGTCCGCGTTGTCTCTAGCGATTCCATCGAGTCGGTTTCCTGTTACCAAAAGATCCATGTCCAGTCCCGCTTACTACTAGTACTCGCTCTCGCCGTGCCTCGCTCCCATAACCGAATAGTAACAATATAAATTTTATGACTCACCGTGAACGACTCTAGGACCTTCGCGTGTTCCAGGCTGGATCTTGATCGTTGCGTGACCGTCAAGTTCGCCGTGATAAAGCCCAGATCAGGCACCGATGCTCGGCTAACATGACCCGGGTCGACCCGGGTCGATCATTGAATTACATGCTGCTCCATATTTCCGAAATTCGCACGCATGTCTCACGACACGAGGTGCGGGGCTCTGTTCTCAGATATACACGCTGGTAGGTGTTCATGCCCCATCTCTCACCATGGCTCTCCCCACTGATTCCAACTGTCCTGTGCCATACTCCCAGACCTTCACAGGGGCCCGAGACTTCGTTCAACTCGCCCCACTGGGAAACGAATCAGACTTGCAACATCCAGCCCAATATGCCACCCAGTTTGTACAGCATGGTAATGATACTACCTCAGGCTTTCAAGATTCGTCTCTGTTCGCACGACGCAATGCAGCCGCGTCTGGATCCCGCGGTAAATCCTGACATTTCTGTAATTTGATGCGCTCGCTGATCCAAGGTTTGATTGACAACACTACTTTTGATCTCCCGCGGGGCCTCTGCAGGCATTGAAGACCACCTCCCCGCGAATTTAAGTCCTCCTCCAAGGTATACCCGTTCCCTTCAACCTACTCAGCAATCTGTCACTCCTGGAGCTCTGAGGCGTATCCACACGAACCTGGACTTCGATCATCTCCCGTTCTCGAGTGTCTCTCTAGAACGTATGTACTGTTTGTTATCGCCGTCGGAATCCTCACATCGTTTTTAGAACGCTTTAATCTTCTCCTCATGCGCCGGGCAGAGGAATGGTGGATTATATTACACGAGTGTATGGCTCATATAGCATACAGAATGCTCTCCGGGGAGATGGCTTTTACGATTTTTCTGCAACACATAGATGCAGAATCAGTTATCAGAAACGTTCTACACTGGCATTCCGCCCCTGGGAGTGGACTCGACTGGTCTCCGCCAGAAGGTAAGTGTTTTCTTTCCTCCACAAGTTGAATGGTCACTGATTCTCAACAGTGCATGGTCTTATTGTCGGTCCACTCATCCCCGCCTTCCGCACGAGCATCGAAGATATCACCTTTCGTGATCTCTTTTGCCATCAACTTGAGAGTGTGCCTGGTGTATTTTTTTCACACGTTCGTCTCTGCATGCGCGCCCTGTTGGCTGCACCCTCCAACAACCCCCTACGACGACGACGCCCAGTATGCTACTTCGTCCAGAATATTGACTCACCACAGGAATATGATATCCATTGTTTGCGTTCGCTCCTTGGGTGGGACAACCACTATGGCTTCGAGCATTGGCACGTCCTCATAAAACGTGCTGGTCGTGCCTATGAAGTAAGTTATTCCACTCACCTCACCTGTTGTATTCACGCATTTTCTCCGCGTAGGTCGAGTGGTTTGAAGAGGAGATTATGCGAGATATTCTCGTCCATGCCCTGCGCCTCACGGATTCTGTCGGCTGGTTATCTGTACTGGCCCCCCAGCAGTATCCTTCATGTGAATTTACGACTGACATCCCAATCACGGTGCCGGTCATTTCATTTGTTATGTCTGCGGTAAGTCGTCGTCTCTTGAAGTAATAGATACTGACTCGCTGTAGTTCGTGGTGGAGGTGAAAAATGCTCTATCGCCAAATCCTGCTCCCCCCTTCGCCAACCTTGAATATATAGTGGACCTTCAAAATACCTACCATCAAATCTTCGGATTTCTATCCAGCATTGAAAATCATGATGGAACAATTGTGGTAGCCGATGGAGACACTTTGGTGCAGATGAAACGTGGTTTGTCTTCCCTCATCCGTTTTGTGCAGAAGGGAGTTGCTCAGGTCGTACCTCCGATTCCCGAGAGTTATTGTTATAGCTACAACTCAGACGATGACTCAGATGATGACCACTCGGATGATGACATGGCTGAGAACTTGGATGTCGGAGATGGCTAGAGTTGGAGGGAGTTATCTGGTTACTGGTATTTCATCCCTATCTTGTACAATGTCTACTATGGTGCCTGTGCTGTAACTTAACACGTTGTTTCAATGCCATCTACTGTCTTGTGAGGTCAGACGGTCAAGTAAGGATCACGTAGGAAGTGTTGGGGGGCGAAAGTAATGCCTATATCTCCCTGGTCGGGAGTTGGCTCGCCTTATATGTTATTCTATCTACTAACTCGCATGTATTTATCTCGCATGTATTTATTGTACGACGCCATATGTTATGTTCTCACGTGTCACTGTCACTGTGACATGTGTCACTCGTTGGCCGCGTGTCTAGTTTGACACTCCAGGCACAACACTCCCCCTCAAGCCTAATGGAGGCCGAGCGCTCGAGTAAATTGCTCGTGCTTTGCTCTATCAAGGGCTTTGGTGAAGATGTCGGCCGTCATTGCATCGGTACGGCAGTCTGTTACTTTAACTGTGCCATCCTGCATATGCTGACGTGTCCGCAGATACTAGTGCGTCATGCGCTGATGGAATTTTCCATCGGTCCCGATTGCAATGGTGGATCGGTTGTCTGCGAACAGTGTGGTCGCTGTGGCTGGCTTATATCCCAGCTCAGTATGCAAGTTTCTGAGCCATATCGCCTGTTTTGTGGCGTGCACCATTGACATGAATTCTGATTCAGTTGTGCTAGTTGCGACTTCTCGCTGCTTCTTTGAGCTCCACGAGATCGCTCCCCCTTGTGATAGGTATACGCTGCCGCCGGTTGATGTCATGTCATGGTTATTTCCAAGGCTGGCGTCTGCGTATCCATGGAACTCTTTGTCTGGGTTGTCCTTTCTGTAGGTGATTCCCAGATCTTTTGTTCCTTTCAAGTATCTTAATACTCGCTTGGCTGCAGTCCAGTGTTCTAGGTCTGGGTTGCCACTGAACGAGCACAGCTTATTCACTGTGTATGCTATGTTGGGTCGCGTGCCTATTGCAGCGTACATGAGCGTATTGCTCTCGCCCGCATTCTCCGTGCGAGGTTGCAGCTTTAGGTTTTTGTCCATTGGTGTGGATACTGGGTTTGCATCGTTCATGCTGTATTTTTCCAGTATTGACTCAATATATTTGGTTTGCGATATCTTTAGAGTACTGTCCTTCCGGTCTCGTGTGATCTCGATACCGACGAGCTTGTTTGGGTCGCCGAGGTCGGTTATGTCAAACAACCCCTTTAGCTCGTGTTTGAGGTGCTTCATGTGCTCCTCATTATCCGTGAATAATAATAGGTCATCTACCCATACGGTGATGATCTCTATCTCTTTATTTTCAAGTTGGCCTTTCCGGATGTATACACACGGATCACTGTTTAGATGCTCAAACCCTGCGTTGAGTAGTCTTTTATTGAGTTTGTGGTTCCACTCTCGACCTGATTGTTTCAGTCCGTAGAGTGTTTTTATCAATCGGCATAGTCTCTTTGTACCGTCTTCATACCCTTCAGGCTGACTCATGTAGGTCTCTTCTTTTAGATCTCCATTCAGGTACGCTCCTTTCACATCTATTTGTTGTATTTCCCAGTCCTCAGCGACTGCTAATGCTAGGATCGCCCGGATTGTTTCGAGGCGTACAACAGGTGCGAAGGTTTTATTGTAGTACATTCCTGGGACTTGGGTGAATCCTCTGGCGACTAATCTCGCCTTATATTTTTGCAGGTTTCCGTCCTTATCATATTTCTTGGTGAATACCCATTTATTGGTGACGGGTTTCCTGTCCTCTGGGGCATAGGCTAACTCCCATGTACCCATTTTGTCTAGGGTCTCGAGCTCTGCTCGGATCGCTTTCTCCCATTCGGGCCACTCGGGTGACCTTGGGTCTTCCCCACTGATTCCCGATTCAGCGAATGCATTGTATATTCTTTCCGCAGATGTCGTGGCTGACTCATCGTCTGTTTCGCCATCATCATCATCTGGGATCAGGTCTGGCAGTGTTTCAGGTCCGTTTATTGCCTGTCGCTTTGCATTTCCCTGTTGACTCTAATCTTTGTCTTTGTTTTGTCGTTTCTTTGGCAATCCTGAATTATTTTCTCTCGGTCTGGGGCTTCTTGGATCTGATGCGGGTTTGCTCGTTTCCCGCTCCCCCTCAAACCGGTCATCAGGTAAGCCAAGCTGGTAGTTTCTCGACACTTTTACTGATCGACTGAAGACGTCATAGTACTTGATCGCCTTCGGACCATCCTCAAAGCCCATGAAGATCGCTTTTATCGACCTGGGTTGTAGCTTTGATTTCCCTTGGTCCTCGTTTAGTACCCACACGCTCTGTCCGAACTCGATCATGTGTGAGATGTCTAGTTGTTTCCCAGTCCATTTTTCAAACGGCATTTTGTCAGGTACAGCACGCGTATAGACGCGATTCCTAATGTATGTGGCATGCATGAAAGCTTCGGGCCACAATTCTGATGGTAGATTATATTGGAAGAGCATCGCACGTCCTAATTCGGTGACTGTGTGATTCCACCGCTCAACGATCTCGTTTTGTTCGGGTGAGTATGGTGCAGTGTTTTGCACTTTGATCCCCTTTCGGAGGCACCATGTATTTAGGTCATGATTGATGTATTCTCGCCCATTATCACATCGGATCCCCTTTGGGTGTAGCCCATATTGGCGCTCTATATAGTTTAGGTATTGTTTCACCTTTTCTGGTGCTTCACTTTTATGTTGCATGAATGTGATGTGCACATGTCGTGTCGCATCGTCTACAAATGATATATAATATCCCTGATTTTTAGTTGACATGGCCCGGGCTGGTCCCACACAACATACTGTACTCGGTTCAAGTTACTGCGACTCTGCACATGTCACACACATCTATACCCCGTTCTACCTTTTTGTGCGGCCCTAAGAACGCAACCGCGACCAGTGTCCTCTCCCTTCGTTCCACACATTCGCTTACACCTTACCTGTCTACACCTTGCTCCCACCTCACCTAACAACAACGAAGCAACCACCACACTGCGCCTTCTTCTACACCCCAAGCTCATCTGGTCTCAGTTTGAGTTCTTCACATCGATACGGCAAGTTCAGGGGCTTAGTGGATGTCTAGGAATGAAGTGAGTAACTCTGGTGCGCAAACCTCGGGGCTTGCTTGATTTTATGGGCTGACTCGTTTTGTGGTCAGCTAGCAACCACACTTCGGTTCGTTTCAAGTCACATCATTCACCGCTCATTATGCCACTCCCCTTCTTTTTCATTGTTATCTGATTTTTTGTGCTGGCTTGCCTTGTAGTTTGCTTGGATATTACGCGCCTCTGTTCGTCGGGTTTGCGGTGTGATACATTAACCAGTACGTGGACTTGTTGTGCATCTTGCATTTCGGCGTATACTGATGATACGTTCTTCTCTCGATCCATCTACTAGTAGGTGGTCAGTACCACTACACTGGTGCACCTGTGCTGTCCTATCCTCTAAATTGGATCCAGATCCCAGCACGTCTGAGAGGCCGACTAGAGTTCAATATGAAGTTGAACAAGTTAGGTTTGGTCTCGCATTAAGCTTGGCGCTAGAGTACTAACTACGTAAGAGAACAGACCCTTAAGTGAAAACTGTGTAATAGTTCTATCTATTGAGCCAGTTCTGTCCTCCGTCACTATTACCGCTGCTCCTCTACCCATCTCCTCAAGTCCATCGCGGAAAGGTTTGTGGTGTCACTGATTATGTTGATTCAATCTGACAATCATGAAAGTGGGTGGGTTCCGGGTCTGGATTGCGTGAGTAGCAGGATTTCAATGATGCCGCAACAATAGCCAAAGTATGCATGGATTTGCGTTCCTCAGTTCACCCAGTCCACCTCTGATCGACAAACTCATACTCTCGTCTTTCACCGCCTGCATGTTCTCACTCTGGTACATTGCATCCCAGACACCTTCTCGTCTTTTACCCAATCAGGTTGCTTGACAAGGAGGAAATTGACCGTGCCATTCGGAGCGATAAAAGAAGTCTATACATCATTGGTTGTATGACTGAAACTCTGTCACGAATTAGTGGAGGCTCATAGTATCGTTGGCAGTATTAGGTTGTTCCTTGAGGTGGGATCATATTCTCTATTAGGTACAGCCATCGCTTACAATGACCGTAACCCTAACCACACCGAACAGAAACTTGAAGTGACTACGTTTCGTTTTTAAGATAGTTGCCAGCAGCTTGCTCTGCTCGAAGACCTTCCCGGCGTGGATCGTGATGGGTCAAGATTTCAGGCACCTCCTTCGACCGTCAACTGGAGACTGGATTCTCGATGCAGTGTGTTTCGATTTCCTTCAAGTTGTGTCACGCTCACTCAGATATTGGGCTCAGTCTGGAATTGATTACCGAGTGGTGGGAGGTAAAATTCACCGCACGATCTATTCATTACCCGTGCTAGCGTATTCAGAAACGCTCAGGCTGCAAAATTCTAGCCCAGCGAGTTGGTTGCCTGTGAGGTCTTGCGGCAGTGTGTTGATCATCATCTTACTCGAGTGCAGCATCTATCACAGCTTCGGATTCGGACTACACAGTCGGTTCTCTATGCCCCGATTTTCACTGAGAAGCAGTAGTGTATAAGCTACACCATCATTTGGCATTTCTCAAGTCGCTTCGGCACAGCTACATACGATCCTTAGATCCGGAATACTACAACACTCAATTACGACTTGACTGCTCACTTGCCGTTCCCCACGATGGAGTTCACAGGTGTGTCAATCCCAAACTAGATCCAACCATGTCAAAGGACGATTTTTACTATTTCCCAAGTCGTCCTCTTTTCCTACCCAACCAGCTTCTGCCACTGCTGCACTCTCTCAGCACGCTGATCCTTTCTCTGTGTCAATCATCCGTCAACCTCCCTCGGATGTATATGGTCCTGATACTCGAATGTTGCACCTGGACAACTGGGATCCACCTCTCAGTCTCAACATCGAATTCCTTCTCCCCATTACTGCCACCCATTCTAGCGGTGCCACTGGGTTTCCGAAACCTAACGTTCAGACCAACGAGACTGCTATGAGGAACTGCAAGATGGACTTTGGTTTAACAAGCCTCAACGCTGCTGTTACCACGTTTGCCTACTTCTCCAGAGTAGCATTCGTGGCTCAAACTCTTTTATAGGGTTGTGGACACTCGAACCGGCTGCAAACGTGGTATTCCATTAAACTCCTGTATCTACTTCGAAGGGGGTCTTAGCCCCCTCATGTTGGCCAATTTTTATCAGCCTGCTCTCTCAGGCGCCTGGCATGGAGGCACTTGTTCCCTTTGCCCTGAAATTACCCTCCAAATGCGAGATGGCCTACGAGTCCTAAGGAGCCTTTGACTGGCCAAAGGTCTCATTCTCAAGCATCCCGCGATTTCTGGTGCCTTAAAGTATATCGGCCGGATGATGCCCTTGTCGTGGTACAGCCCCTCTTCAATCCCCATTTCTCTCCTCCAATACCGGACAGGCCAATGGTGAAAAGACGAATCCCGTATCCATCGAACTCAGGCTTCGCTCGTCGCCTACACTGCAAAGGCCATCATCCTCAGCGCTGGTCACACCCAAACTGGCACTCTCATTCTCCCTACGGCGGTTACTTAACACTTATCACCCGAAGAATTCACTCATTGTGTTGCTTCGACCGTCACTCTCGCCAATGCTGATGTGCCCTTGCCGCATTCCCAGTTCTCAACAGAGGTATCAGTCTTGCCAAGTGGAACGGTTCGGAGGGTGTACAAGCGGAGTATTTATGGCACAAGATATATTAAGACGATAAACCTCTCGGGGGAGAGGTGGGTTCGGAGGGCAAGTGGCGAGTGGAAGGAGATGTTCGTCTGGTTATTAGAAGTTGATTGGAAAGATGATCAAAGCATCCGGCGTACCCGGTGGGCCTTGGCCAGGACCCCTGAGCGGCGCAGTGGCTGGCGGCCTCGTAGTCAGTCGCGCATGTCGTAGTCGGTAGGTATCCTACCACTCCGAGTCGCACCTGCGGGTTCCCACTGCGTCCCTCTCCACCGGTTGATGAGCTTGGAGGCAACACAGACTTGTTCAATTTCGGACTCGATTTTCTGCAGTTGATACGGATCCGAAATGCAATTAAGAGGGTGCGTGTGTGTGTCGTCCCTTTTGAATGTTTGTTTTTGGTGACGGGGCTGATGAATGGACTCCGCAGGAGATAGATCTAAGTGGTGAGAAACTGTCTGTCAATACTGTCTTCAGGCTGAGCACCCTTCAATCGTCAAGTACGTACTAGTAGCAGTTTAGCTCATGCGTGTTTGTAGCTCATTCTACATACTTTTCAAGGCCAGAAAAACTCGTCTTGTCACTGTCCCCGGGCAAAGATGCTGATGCCTTGCAGACAAATTCTTAAAAGCTTGTGCTCCACTTGGTCAACAAGCATGGTCATCCACGCAAGACTAACAACATGAACAGCGGTAACAAAATCGCCAATAAGAAAGTACTAGTGGTGCGTCACTGGTGAGTTCCCTCCGGGTCACCACAGTGTCAGAGTGTTTGTTCTCACCCTACCTCCTTGTATGAAGTTATGACGGGCGCCGCGGGCTCCCTTGGGTCCTGCATTCTGGACGAGCTCGTCGATTCAAACGTGGAGACCATTTACTAACCTTGTCGTGCCAAAACAGATGCAGATGCGAAAGTTGTCGACATGTTTCTACTCTTCGGAGAAATTCCACAGGATCAACGAACATGTCGTACTCGTGGCAGATTTACCTACGACCCGATTGGGCCTCAACGACTCGCAAGCGCGCTACCGAGAGATCGCAAACCGATTCACGGTGATTCGCTCCACTGCGGCCTCTGGGAAGCTGCGCGATCCTGAGACCCAATCCGCTCCAACTTGGGTGATGCGGAATCTGTCAAGTACTACTAGGAGATATCGCCCGCTCAGTGCGATATAGTCTGGAAATGAATATCATTGCCACTTACTAGTGCACAGCCTTCACAAAAACAGGTTCTCGGTTCGACTCAAGAAATTGTCAGCATTGAACGACGAGAAGGTGACAAAAATTTATACCCCTTCCTCGTGTTCGTGTTGGCATTCGCGCTCACAGTGAAATAGGTATATCTCAAAATAGATGCGTCAACCATTATGCCCATGCAGCAAACATACGCCCTTGGTAGGTAACAACTCCCTCTCCCTAAGCCGTACGCTCGCACCCACACCCATCCCCTTCCCTATCGGCCCCGTTCCAATAAGACATAGACGGGACCGTTCTGCGTGCAGAGCTGCGTACCCAGGTGGACCAGCCCGTGCAGGCTCTCGTGCGAACCCAATGCCACCAGGAGTCCCAGGTTTGAGGTTAGTGGTCGCATGAGAGAGAAAGGGACCATCTGAGGTACTGGAGATTTTTCTGCGCGTATTGGTAAATTTCACAGCTTTCCACTGTTAACGCAAATGTCAGGGATTGAGCATACCTCATATCTCAGTTCGGGAACGTCTTGCCATGAAGCGTGCATGTAAGCGGAAATGCCTGGATAACCTTGTTGGAAGCAGGGTAAGGCCTAAGGAAGTGGAGAGATGTGACATTTGTACATGGCTCAGCGCTCGAGTTGCAGGTATGACTTACCAGATCCCTCAGAGAGATCTATTGCGGCATCGTCATTGACTTGTCAACTGGTGCTTCTAGAAGCGTACCCAAGGTCATTTGCTAATGACGACGGTCACTCACTTTACATCGCACATAGTACAATATTAGCCTACTACATAACGAATGCAAAAGGTAGTACCGAAGCGAGCATTCGTTGTCATGACTACTACAACTAAACACAATGAATGCTGAGTGAAAAAAGGAACAATATAAAGAACGCTACTCGCTCACCTTACTTGATAATGACAAGGTTTCTCTCGTAATTAAGTAATCAATAGCCCCTGAGTGACTGGTGCTTGCTGTGTCGGTATTTGAAAATTTGCTGTGTTGATCATTCCTAAAAAAATTTGCTATGGCTCTAAGCCTCTGCGTTATTGTTTTCACGCCCAACCCATTGCCCTCTGCCAAAAGTTCTGGTGCGCTGCCTTGAAGAGCCTGTCGTTGAAGTGCCACGTAGAAGCCAAATTGTCGACCGCCCAGCTGAACTGCGTCAGAGTGCAGCATGCAGATTGATTCAACAAGTTGTCAGGACCCGTCTCACATGGGTGGCATAGCAAAGTCGACTAGTACTTTCGGAACGGTCTCTGTCCTTGCGAACAGTACGTAATCCGTGAACGTATAATATTGGAGCTGTCATTGGAAACTAACGTCGCTTTATAGAACTTCAAAATAGCACTGTGCCGGTCCGGTCTAGGGGTTTATGAAGCCTTGACCAAGCCCCCGAAGCCCCCAGAATCGTGACGACGCCCTCAGACCCAACACTGGCCCTGGGCCACAGGTAGACTTAGGAACATTGTTCTGACGTCGCACAAGTTGCAATCGCATGCCGTGGTTGCTTCCACAGTTTGCTTGAGGTGTGCTCTTCTCTGTTTGTCATTGTTCTAGTACTGAGTCAGTCACGATTGGAGTTTGGTCACCTGTCACAAGGTTGCTTCTACTAGTAGGTAGTCAGTGTTTTTTCTGCGATCGTTATGACAGTGCCAGTGAGTAGGATGAAGAATCACGAGTTTGGTGCTATACTCATAGCTTTAAAGTATGTCCCATCTACACGACCGTACCAACCTGCCAAGGCAATGGCAGCAGCGATATTCACACTTTATTACCAAGTGTACTTCCTATACAACACGTCGAAAACTATTGCAGATTGGACACAGACACCACATGCACATTGAGAGGCACACTAAAGAACCCTGTGGGTCCGCCTCCTGTGGCGCCCTTACGCAGCTGGGACAACTATATGGGTTAGTCTTACCCTTCCTTCCCATCAGCATCCGTGACTAGCACCTTTTTCATAGATTCCTCCGTTTCCTCTTTTTATATCAGAGGAAAAAAATTTCTTTGTGGACGATTCAGCGGGCACCGTTGTGGTCGTAGTATGTCCTTTTCACTGAGGCCCCTTGCAGATGTTGATCACGTTTGTGTTCTCCACATCGTAGAAGTCGAAGAGGTTGACAACAATTGGATAACCCTCAACGAGCTCGAAATCGAGTGCGAAGGCTCGGCAGATACACCAGTAAACACAACCACAGCCATTAACGCGACAACAAGCGCGTCTACTGACGCAACCTCACCCCATCATGCACGCCAGGGCGCGTCGCTCGAGGGAGAGTGCACGGATCCAACGACTGACGGCGCCACTGGGCTGACCGAATGCAAAACAGACTACCAAACCACATGCGCAGCACTTACACTATGCGCACACCATCACGACACCAACTGGGAGGCGGAAAACTCAATCCAACCACCAGGGGACCATGCGGACGCGACGGGTGACGAAGATCGTCGGCCACACGCACCCACAGAGCCACCTGACGCGGCCAGAGGCGCGAGGGTGGAGAGTGGAGAGGCGAGAGGCGAGACCGCAAGGGAGAGAGAGTCGAGGTCGAGTGGAGTAGAAGAGCAAGCAGCGGGCGATGGTGACGACCTAGAACGTCGACCACGGAGCACCTCGAGAAGTCCCAGAGCCTTTGCACGACCGACTCAACGTGATACCGCCACCAGACGGCGTCTACACTCCTACGGAATACCCTAGAAGTGATGAGGACAAGCAGGTCGAGAGAACAAGCCCACAAAGTCAAGATGAGCGCTCGGGAGGAGGAGGACAAGTAGGCTCACCAAACGAAAACGTACGCAATCCAGCCAACGTGGACCCATCAGATGCATCCCCGAGGACTGTGGGTCACCCCATAGGCGACCGGGACGAGCACGTCGAAACGAACGCGCTACGTCGAGTCAAGGAGCAGGAGGAGGTTAGGGGTGAGGAGAGCGAGCTAGAAGGAAACGCGCACACGAGAAGTGAAGCGTACATATCTAGCGAGTCCGCAGACATCATCGAACGACCCTGAACCCATACGAACCAGTCAGAAGGCCAGACGAACGTGCCATAGCAAGGCGCAGGCCAGTTCGAGGGGGAGGGGAAAGATTGGACGAGCTGTGAAGGGAGTCAGCGCAGCAGACATCATCCCCGAGACCATCAGCATCGATACCAACGACACCGACGGCCATGTGAATACGCCAAGTCGAGGTATGAGTCGAGCTTGAGGGGGAGACGGATAGAGAGCCGAGCTGCAAAGATAGACATCAACACGGCAAGAAGAACGTACCTGAAAGCCACCAGAGGGTACTGGAAGGCCAGGGAGATGAGATGACAGCGATCGACAGCGATACCAATGTGTCGAATCGAGTTAGAGGGCCAAGAGGCCACTCAGGCAGGAAGGCCGGACCAAACGTCGTCGAGGCCGATTCGGACCATCCCGCGAACTCACCGCATGAATCTGAAACTGCTCGAGATAATAGCCATATCCTTTGGAGGCATCGCGGCTTGAAGGGGGACTAATGGCACCTGGAGCAGACAGCCCACGCCCAAGGCTGTGGTAAGAGGGAACCCCTCTTGCTCTGTGCTAAAGCGTGGGTGAGTACGACGAAACTGGGCCGCGAAATAGAAATATGCACATGCTTGGCGTATAGTTGAGCATAGGGCTATCGAACACGCCGAATGCGATGGGATACACCCCACGGACGACAGGAGCGAGCGACACATCGCAACGAACATGCAACGCCAGGTAGAAGGTTCAGAAGGCTGGGAGGAGAAGTCGAAGTCGGGCGAGATCGAAGGGGAAGCGCAATGCCGATTGAATGCTTCGAACCTAGTCGGTTATGATGGGATAGGCCACAGAAGGGACAGCACAACGAGCAGCGCACCCACGAGTCGACACGACTCGAAACGCAACTGCTAGCTGGTTAACGAAGTCAGCACGGGCAAACCAAACAAACGTGATAGCGCACGCACCCGGACCATCCACACCACTCCTACATCACCCTAGATGACCCTTCATCCACCCAAACCCGCCACGTTGTCGGAGAAAATTGAAAACACAAGCTAAAAAGGTTAATCAGTACTGCGAGATAACTCACCAGATCATATGGTTGACTCAAGACCACACCGGACACGTCAAACGTGACGTGTAGAGCTCAAAGGAGATGGGGGAATGGTCATTACAGGCTGACAGCCATAGGATATACCGAAGATTGAGTAGAGCAAGGTCACGTACAATTTGTAGTCACTTGTACGACGCGACTCGCAATTACCACATGTGGACATTGACTGGGTGTATCAAATCATGCCATGGACTCAAATTCCACACATTTTATCCATTCCTTTTGGTATCTTTCATTTCATTTATCTATCCACTCATTAGAGCAAGCACTTACACTACTGTCTTAGCCTCTCATGATTAAGGGGGAGTGTTAGATTTACTTATACAGTCACCTGATTACCTAATCATTAGTACATTTCTTTCTATATGTAGTTACTTACTACTTCAGCTGGTTTCCCAACTGCTGAGTACTTATTATTCAAATTTATAAATACTGTCATGCCATAAGTGGTTTTAGTCATTGTAATGCAAAGATGATCTTGCTATGGATCATTGATAACACTATGATGACAATGTATGTACCACAGGCATGGCCCATTTGTTGGAACAAGTTCAGCATAGTTATAAAGCAGTTACAAGGCATGATCAACTTGTAGGTGGAATAGAGTTCAAATGATCACATGCTGATAACACAATATCATTATGCTCAAGGTCTTGTTACTTGCCTGTCAGAATATATAATCATCTCCCAGCATGTAAACTATCTTCTATTACTTATGAAGGCTTACAATGTCAGGAGATCTGATATATATTATAGAATACATCTTGTGCTTCCCATGAATACAATTATGATATGAAAGTTAATGGAATATATTCTCTGGGGTGGTTGGCATATCTGATATATTTTTTGCTAG
>JBBPMZ010000171.1:0-21210 GCA_038090575.1 Tylopilus cf. pernanus | reverse complement strand
GCTATGATTGAGGGAAAGGGCTCTGGGCTCTCTGCTGAAGTGGCTGTCAGACTGACACAAACTGACGAATTTATGGAGTGGGCGACAGAAATAGAAGATAAAACATTACCTCTACGTGCGCTGGAGGAGTATGCCGCTCGTCGCATGTCAATGGAGCAAGACGTACTTGGCGCGATACGCCGACTCAGACAAATAGGTTGTGATTTCACTGACTACAACTTCCTTGACGACCTCCTCCGACAAGCAGTGCATGTAAGCCACGTCTCGATCATCGAATATTTTCTCTCCGAGCTCGAACTACCGCTGCCTCCGGACGTCGTGTTTTCTTTACCGTCATACCTTTGTCCTGCACCAGCCATTCGTTGCCTTCTTCGTAACGGGGTTGATATCCACTTCTTATCTCCCGACGATTCTGCGGTGCTCCATTACTTCATTGGAGAATGCGTAAACGAAGATGACTGTCTCCAGGGGACAAAGATACTATTGGAGGCAGGCTGCGATCCATCTGCGTGCAACTTGGAGGGAAAGACACCGATCCACATCGCCGCCCAGCGTGGATTCATATCTGTCGTCAAGCATTTACTTCCCTCTGATGCACTACTACCGCCTGATATCTTATCCTCCTTCTTAGCGGAGAACTTCTTTGTTACTCCTTCCCTGAAAACCGCACACTTTCTGATTGGAGAGGCCGCCCATCTCAACGTTGTCGCACCAAATGGAGATACCGCGTTCCATCTAGTTTTGCGCTCATATGCCGACCTTGATGATGACGATTGTGTGGAGATCATCCATGTCTTTGTTGCAGCCGGATGTGATCCGAGGGTTCCGAACGCAGCTGGCCAAACACCTCTCGAACTTGCGGTAGCAAAGGGGCGACTTCCTGTTGTGAAATATCTTCTTTCAACGTTGGACGCGCCCCCTCCCCATAATCTCTTGCAAGCCGCGGCCTCCTGCTGTTTAGATAAACTTTCAATGGTCAATGCTCTCCTTGCGAGTGGAGCTGACACATTTATGACCTCGTCTGATAAGCATGAGGCGTTGCATCGCGCGTTGACTCCTTACCATGATTGGGATGACAGTCATTTCCTCCAGGCGGCCAAGATCCTCGCAGATTCTGGGTGTCCTCGGCCATACACGTGCGACTGCACTGGAAAAACATTAGTTCATGCTATTGTCCAACTCCGACGCAGCAAAGTCCTTGCTTTTTTGCTTTCTAGGGGTGTTCCGCTCCCATTTGACATATTACTTGCTCCGTTGTACGAAGATGAAGACCTGGGAATGATCCAACATCTCCTCGAGAATGGTGCTAACGCACATGCTACGGGATCCGATGGGAACACTCCACTCCACTGCGCTTTTCAATTCACAGGACCTGAGCGTCTTGCGTTGCGGTTTGCGGAAATCTTGATTGGTGCTGGAGGTGACTCTTGTGCAGTGAACTCATTTAACAGGACACCCATGCATGAGGCGGTCGAGCACGGATACCTCACTGTCGTTAATTATCTACTCTCACTTCATGTTCCACTACCTCCAGATATTCTCCTCACTGCAACCCAGGGTTACAACCCTGACGCTATTTCCCCCACAGTTCGCTTTCTCATTGACAATGGAGCGGCAGTAGGTGCCATGACGACAAAAGGTGATAATGCCCTGCACCTCACTCTGGCGCATGAGGGCCAGGTTGACTGTCTCGAAACCATCAAAATTCTCGTTGATGCCGGGTGTGACATCCACGCCAAAAACATGGATGGAGAGACACCACTTTTTGTCGCAACAAAGGCAGGGCGTATCGCAATTATGGAGTACTTTCTATCGCAAGGCGAAACACTTCCCGATGACACCTTGCTCGCCGTCGCCTCAGGTGGATCTTACTGGCCAATGTCTAGAATTCAGTCCCTCATTCGTATGGGCCTGAATTCCATTCATACATGTGCTGTCACATCAAATGGAGATACTATCTTACATCGTGCTGCAATAGATCACTCTCTAGAGTCCGTCAAGTGGTTCATCAACATGGGATGCAATCCCTTGTTGCATAATCTGGCGGGGGAGACACCTCTCCATATCGCTGCGCGTCGGGGACATATCTCTATCGTCAGATACTTTCTCTCCATATCAGTACCACTCCCTTCCGATGTCCTCCTTTCCGTCGTCTTGGGAGGTGTGTGGGATCGGATCTCGATCCCGATGATCCATCTCGTAGTTCGTGAAGGTGCCGATGTAAATGCCATCAACGACAGCGGTAACACATCACTGCATGTGCTTTTACAGCATAACTTTCCAGTCGAACTTTCAAGATGGTCCGAATCATTGAACAAATGGAATGCTATCCAGGTCTTGCTTAACAGTGGCTGTAACCCCTACACACGCAACCACAATGAACAGACGCCTATCGACCTCGCCGAGACTAAGGGACCCTTCTTTTTGCAGAACTTTATGCGATTGGTGAAAGATGCTCAAAACGTATTAATACCCAAACCCAAATTATGTGGAAAACACTATATATGTAATGATCTTTAGTGTCTTTCACTTGTCTTTCACCGATGCTTGTATGATGTACGTTGATCTGGTAGCATGATGCTGTATACTATGCCTTCATTCCTCGCGACTTCAAGTTGGATTGATGACCTCGCATTTCATAGCAGGTTGCATTACTCTATTCCGCCGCAGCGTTACAAGTCCATATCTCGGACTCGTTCTTTCCTGGATGACTATCGAGGCAATGTTGAAACTGGAGGACAAGGGCATCTGTGAAAAAGCTGGCAAGGCAAAAAATATCAGATAACGCGACGTACAGCATATCCGAAATCCATGGCTGTCACGAACTTTGGGTGACAGAGACTGCAGACCACCTTTGAAGTGACGTACGATTCGGCCAACACATCGTATTCAACCGTGCTTGGGTCTTGTCCTAGCTGTCTCACCAGAGCCTCGACTCTTCGGGACGCAATGACGTCAACCCGGAGGACTTGGTTGCTCCGAGGATAGGTGGGATAATCCCTGAGAAGAACCTCATATGCAGGGATTTTGCGGGCACTGTGACTTTTAGGTTTCACTTTGTACAGATGCTCATGGAATAGCGCTTCGTTGAACCTGAGCCTCTGACGGCACGTTCTGCATCGGAAAATGACTGGAAGGAGAGTGGAAGGCTTTGAGTTCTGCGGGAGATCAAGTTCTTGCCTAGCCATTTCTTCGAGTTCCTCTACAGCGCTCCTGCTCCATTTCCTGATTGCCTGAGGCAACACACGGGTCAATTTTTTCATCAGAACCAAATTGGACATGTCGGAAATAATGTGAGGTTCTAATGCTGATCGCACTGCTGGAATTGTAGCGACGTCAACGGGCCTAGGCTGCACTGGCGAGAGGCCATTCCAGGAAAATTTGTCTTCCAGTGCACGCCTACGATCACGACAGAGGGCTTCTTTCAGCCAACGGATGAGTTGGGGATGAATTTTCTTCCACTCTGATAAGATCATGAGTCCCGGTCTCCACCTTTTGCTGAGTCAATCACCTTCCGATGTCAAGCGCTCGAATTTCTTCACTTCGGGTAGTGACCAAAAGGCTTCACAATCACAAAAAGATATTACAGTCTGGAAACAACCCATCTCAGCAAGTTTGGATTTGATACTAATTTAACTATTAGATTCATGTCAAGTGACAGTGGTGAAAGTATACTCTTGGACCCGCTCATGTCTTGCTCTTCGGAGGCAGTCCGCCCTTTTGTTCAACCACTCACACTCCCAATCTCGGCATAGCTTTGCGTGCTTGTGACATAGATTGTTCAGTTTGGTGAAAGAGACAAGAATCTGGAATGACCCACCGAGCGAACAGATTCCCAAAGTTCGTTCTTCTGAGCCACGAACGCTCCTAAAGAGAGATATGCCGGTCGCTTGTATCGAACAAGCTTCCAATCCGACAAAGAGTAGGCCCTCGCATAAGGATTATTGACCTTGCGGAAATAGATGGACTGTCCTTTATCTCTCAATTCAAAACTAGAAGTACCGGCGACAGGAAGTTTCAAGTTTTTGATGGTGCTGGAGTACTGCTTAGTTAGCCTGTAAAAAAGCCGCCAGATCAGTAGTTTAAGACGACTGTAAAGCATTGGACGGACATCTTTGGGGAGCAGGTTGTGCAGCATCGCATCCGTAGCTCCCATTGAATAGTTTCACAGACGCCGTAGCACCCCTTTACACCACAAAGACCGTTAGCTTAAACTCCACTCTCTGCAGAATCGGGACAATAGGGCCTACATGACAAAGCGGGTCAACTGCAAGGAACGCGTACGCAGGTGGAGACATCCATGATGGACAAGGAGGTAATCCAACGCTGCTGATGGCATTTTTCCACAATCCGGAAGCTCTGTTAGGGTCGAGAAGAAATGCGCGCAAACCCTTGGTCGTTCTGGAAAGATAGAGGAGTTCTGCAGGCTGTAGGATAAGGAAAATCTAAGGATTCACAGTGTCAGAATTGAACTCGTGGAAGCGGTGCTCAATTCGCGCAGGTCTGACCTCGAAGAGTATATCAACCGGTAGATCAACTAAGCATCGTTTGTGGAGATGCTCTTGTTTATTGCTGGCGTTGTATCTGCTGCGCTTGATTGTTCGTGCCATGGCCGGGGTAGTTTAGCCTGAAGCTTGACAATGGAGTGTTCGTCACGGTACCAGCAGAGCACACCTACAAGTGAATGGGAGTATGCAACGGCTGTCAAGGATTTTGCCAATTCTCTACTGGTGTGTGGACCTTTAATATGCCATCCACATCCCAGTACCGGGACTGGTCATTCGGCTCGGGAGGGTCGGCTTCAATGGTTAATAGGAGGTCGATCTAAGCTTTGTCACCTTCTCAGGCTGCTACGGTGAGTTCTCAGAAAATGGCCACCGGCAGGATCAATATTTCTCACTTACTCACGTTGTTAGTATGATCGTGACGAGGAGATGAGTAAAAGTACTCGAAATGTGTTTGAAAGTTCAGTTGTAGCACCACCATCCGTTGAGATATCTTGTGCCGACCGCCAACTCCGATCCAACACCGACGGCAACTTCAAGCAACCTTAATTCCTGCGACTTGAACCCACTCGTTACTTCTGCGCAACGTGCAACAGCGATGATCATGCCTGCTGCGCTAGCGTCAGCTTCCTTATCTGTCATTCCCTTGTCTTGGGATATGCCTGTCAATGGAGAGGATTTCTTTCCTGTCGAGGGAGACCGACTCGCCAATAAGACAGGCTACCTTGCCTGGTCATATCGTATGCGAATGGCTCTTACCTACTGCGGCTTGCTCGACATCGTTCACGGTACGCTTGCGGAGCCCATAGACACGACCCAATGGGCAGTCTGGCGCAAGATGGACACCGCAGCACTGGTGCTCATCACCAGTTGTATCACGAAGGACGTGGTGATAAGAATCATGCATTTGAAAACTGCAAAGGACGCCTGGAACGCCATCGCAAAAGAGTACGGCCAGGAATCGGTCATCTATTGGTTTCATCGCTTGACGACACACATGGCCGGCGGCGGCGACATGCGTGCACACATCACCGAGTACCAAGAAGCTCTCCGGCACCTCACGCAAGCCGACTTTGCGCTCCCTGAATGGCTCGCCGGCGCCATCTTGTTATCCACACTACCATACGATGAGAAAGGTACAGGTTCAGTCGGGCAGGTATGGGACTCTTTCGTGACTACTGCCAAGGCGAACAAGGCGACGACGACACTATCGAGCATTATATCTGACTTATTGGAGGAAAACCACACCCGACCACCACCACCCTCCAAGACTGCACGAGTGATCGGGCACGTTCAAGAAGAGTGCACTCCGACTGCAGAGGAGATCAGCAGGACAGCGCATCACGAGACGGAGTCGGAACAGACAAAGTCACCTTCCCAAACGAGAACTCACCGCGAGGCGCTGCTCGCTGCACGCTCCGAGGAATACATACGGCAAAAGATGGGAAAGAAGGGAAAGCGGCGGCAAGCATATGCAGGGCAGAAAGAGGCAGAGGCAGCTGCGCGCAAGGTCGAGGAAGTGCGACTGGCCGCCGATGCTGGTACGTCTATCTGACGCGATCTACTGTGTCCGACTTACAAGAGGAGGTAGAATCGAAACGACTGTTGGAAGTTGAGAGTGCACGGACACGAGAGGAGCGCCTCGCTGAGGAACGTCGGGAACGCGAGAATGAGCGTGCCGCCGCCGTCGAGGATGCACGCCGAAAAGCACAGCGAGCGGAAGAGGCGGTGGAGCGGGCGCAGTTGCGTTCACAAGCTAAAACGGAACGTGGGTGGCGAATACGGCAAACGCAAGTGATGGATGAGGTGTATAAAACGGTCCCCCAGGTGGCTAGCGGCGACCCATTGCTTGAGAGCAAAAAGGACGCCGCCGGGTTGGAGGTGGTGTCAGAGAAGAAAGTATGGCGACCGAAACGGCTTCAAAACCGGTCTTGACACCAGGGCAGACTTCAAGAATGTGTGACCCGTCTTGATCCAATCGAGACCTGACACATTCTCATTCCGATTGATTGCGATTTTCTTTCCTTTGCAGTGATTGACCGTGCATTCTCGTCTTTCCGTTCTTTCCTTGTCCATCTTCCACCCACTGCCAGATCATGGTAGGATATTGTTGCATTGCATGAAGTACATAGTAAATGTATAACTATCATTTGTCAATTTCATGTAGTTTATATATGAGTTGCTGGGACGGCGTACTGATACATAACTTTAGTCGCAGTGAATTGAATAGCATAATGACCATGGTTGTCGCCATCTACCAGATAGCCTAATAAGCAGTCGAACCAGTCCGTGAGTACATACAACGACATTGTTTATCCGTCTCCTCTGGGATCCATTGTAGGGACTTCATCAGTCATTCCTGGTACCACGTTGATGTATGAGACACAAGCGATTTGACGTGGTTTCAATCTCATACACCTGAACGTCGCGCCGTCGGCGAATGCACGTCGGATCATCCGTCGAGTTGTTTCAGTTCTCCATTCTGAATGCAAGCATGACTCTACCAGAAAGATGCAACCAAACCACATACCCTGGCCTACATCGATGGACAGCCTGCTCATATCGCTCGCCCACTGCTGTCCATGCTCATGCACCGCACAATGCACTAATCCGAGGACCACTCCCGTCTACGTTCACTCCGAGGAAAAGTAATGTCCTACAACATTATAGGCGTCCTCAGCGTCCCCAGCGTCGGATTGATCAAGATCGTCGGTATACCTCAATGTGGTGTCGTCAGTCCAGGTGGGTATCAACAATAAAGAGGGACCTACCTTGGGCCATCTCGAGCCTCTTGTTGCATTCCTCGAAAAACTCGCGGGGCAGGGAGTACCTTGTCCAGCCCGACGACGCAGCCACTTGGAGCGTCTCCTGTCTCATCTTGAGCTCTTTCGACCTGTGGAACCAAGAAGGGGAACGATAACTGTCAGTACCGAACCAATGATTGGAATGACGCTTGGAGGGACTCACCCCAGGGCCTCTCGATCATCAGCTAGCTTGTGGTGCATTAGCAGCACGAGCATGTCTATAAAAAAAATGCCCTTCCCTCGATAATACATGATGTACATTAACTATGAAGAGGGAAAAGAGAAAGATGTCTTCCAAAGCATGGAAGTAGCCCGCTGTGGTAATAGAAATTTAGCTGGGAGGGAATAAGAGAGTCTGCGAGGCTTGCACGACCAGTGCAACAGCGTTTACAACAATAAAAGCAAGTATTATTGGTTCGGTGTCCCTAGAGACCATGGTTGACGAACGAAACCACTGTCAACAAAGTATCACGCACGGATGGATCAGCAGGCGGTACAACCATGGCCCGAACAAGGTTCGTTGGACCAAGAAAGCCAAGAACCTGCCTCGTAGAGGTGTTCCCGATTGTGCCTTATGAGTGGCCCACTGGCCAACGCCACGTTCCACTGTTGTTTCTACACCATCCAGTATTGAGTCAGAATCCTTGCTGTCATCTGGTAGCCGAACGGAGTGTCTGTATCCTCGGACATTCGCAACACGCATGCCAGTGGACGCGCGGCAAAAGGCTTGTTGGATGACCGTCCAAGTGCGCTGAAGGCAAATGTTGGTAAACTACGATTTTGGTACTAGTATGTGAGAAGATCAGTAGCGTGTGAACTTGAGAACCCGAGCGATAATGCTCTTTTCTGAATCCATGTTGCTAGTGCGTAGCTTCGTACCGTGACCCATTTCCAAGTCAAGCTAGTACTGGCACAAACTCTCTTCAATTCTGAATGGCTTCCGCCAATGTCGCACTTCTCATTGACATTGCGTCCGCCTCACACCAAGTTCTCAACGCTTCAGCTTCCTACGACCGTAACAGGAACGACAAGAATGTCAAGCGCTCGCACATTCGACTAGGAGGAGAGCTACAGCGCATCATCGCTGCATCCCAGACCCTACTCAACGAAGCTCTCCAAACTGGTGGTTCTGCCTCTACCTCCGGGAACCCCGCCGTTCACAATCGGCTATCTACCTGGTTATCAAGCCATGAGCCTCAGGAATGCCTGGATTCATTACACGCGATGGAAAGGCTAATCACGTCGAGCTCGAGTTCCATGGCGTCACCATTCCTCAAACCGTTTCGTGTGGTATCATTAAAAGATATCATCAAAGATGCACTCCATATTCTTGAGAAACACAAGGATTGTTTCTACTTCTTGCTGATTACGGATATCTGGTGAATGTCATGCAACATTGATAGAGACTCATCTGATGGCGCTTTTTATTGGTAGGAACCAAACTGCCGACAAGGGTGCATCAAGATCGGCTCCAGTCAAGCCACATATGGTTGGAGTCCCTTTTGCGAAGGAAGGTGCCAGTTGGGCAGAGCTGGATTTGGCGAACCATGGGTGAGCGTTGAATTTATCCCGGACTAGGTCGGACGTCTGACGAGCCGTTAGGCGGAATGCAACACGCGCAAGACCACGTCGAACCAGATTTACAATTGATGGTGCATTCATCGTTCCGCTTGTTCTTTTACTCCAGAAGGAACACCATGTTTAACGCATAATATTCTTGCAGAGGCACAATTGGATGACCTC
This sequence comes from Tylopilus cf. pernanus, assembly GCA_038090575.1. Classification (NCBI taxonomy): domain Eukaryota; kingdom Fungi; phylum Basidiomycota; class Agaricomycetes; order Boletales; family Boletaceae; genus Tylopilus; species Tylopilus cf. pernanus. The sequence goes on along the minus strand of JBBPMZ010000171.1, from coordinate 12,158 downwards.
TTGAAGTGGCTGGATGCGTGGAATTGCACGTCAAAGCACGAGAACACTCTTGACCTACGACAACCCAATACCTGCGCATGGCTAACGGATACCTTTGAATACAAAATGTGGAGGAACACTGACGATTCATTTCTGTGGTTGAATGGTAAACGTGAGTGACTCTTGAAGTGGCAGAGTACGCCATAATAACTCACTCTGACCGTTCAGCTGGTTCTGGGAAGTCAGTCTTGGCGTACGTTTGTCCAGCGAATGTCAAACTGAAGCTGATTTTGGGATAGCGCCTCAGTAATCGATGACATCGAGAAAGCACTCGATGAAGGTGAATTACTGGCGTATTTCTACTGCGATTTTCGAAGCGAACGTTCCACGGCCTCGGCCGAAGTAATGCGGTCCCTCCTTTTCCAACTGTTGCGTGGCTTTGGCGATTTTGGTGTCGATCCGGGAGACATTCTTAATGACCTGGCTGAAGAGAAGCGACGGCAGGGATCAATTCTTGCCAATGCCAAGCGCCTCTCTGCCTTTGTGTCTCGCGCTGTGAAACAGTTTGCGCGACAACCTCTCATGGTGATCGACGCTCTCGACGAATGCAATGATATCGAGAGCTTACTTGATATCCTCGTTATGTTGACTAAAAGCGGAATAAGACTCTTCGTGGTCAGCCGACCTCTCCAGATAATAAAAGACAGCTTTTCCGCCCTCGAAACAGTTTCTCTAGAAAGCATGTCAGACAAAGTAGCGGCAGACATCGAGTTGCATGTCGCGAAGGAAATTGATTCTCACCGCCGACTTAGGATTGTCGACCCTACGCTAAAAGAAGAGATTTCTCGGACGTTGTGCGAGGAAGCGGATGGCATGTTGGTTGAGATTTATTTATAGGTCAGCTGTGAAGCTTACCATTGGTTGCATAGGTTTCGATGGGTTGAATGTCAGCTGATCACCCTCAAGCGGTGTCTTACTGCAGTGGACATTCGAAAGGCACTTGAAAGCCTCCCTAGTGGTCTCGAGGCGACGTACGAGCAAATTTTCCTTGTAATAGACAAAGACCATACAGAAGGGGTACTCGCCCGGCGGGTGCTGGCGTGGCTCGTCGCTGCTTTCCGCCAACTGCGACTTTGCGAAATAGTTGAAGCACTCTCGGTTGACATCGAACGCAGGGTTTTGAACCGTGACGTGGGACCCGTACATGGATCTGCCTTGCTGGACACGTTGGGTAGTCTAGTGACACACGACGAGAAGACAGACATTGTCATTTTGTCTCATTTCAGTGTCATGGTATGAAACATGAGTTTATTGTCCGCCATTTCATGCTGAACTCCATTCAGACATATCTTGTAACTAAGCACTCTCATTGCATCGATGTATGGGACGCACATGTGCAGCTCACCCAGCAGTGCATGAGCTACGTCGCAGCTTGCCTCACATTAGATAATGGGGCCTCGAATGGTAAGGGATCTCTTCTTACCAACTATCGACACCGCCTACATGATTCGTTTCTAGATTCACACCCTCTCCTTAAATATGCACTGTCCTCCGGTTTTGACCATCTTCGTTATGCTTACCCCAACAACACACTTCTAGACGCTATTGTGGCGCTCGACAAGGATATTTGTCAGCATCCGTTGTCTGCAAGTCGCATCCCATTTTGCCAGTACCTACCAAGCATTGAACATGATTTTGTGCTGTACATTCTGGTCAACCATGCATCCGAGGAACTTCTGCGTCTCTTTCTCACCCGTTCCGGCTTTCAGCCGAAGGAGAGGACAAACCCACTCAACTACATCACTTGGGGGGGCACCGATCGAGCTCGGATATTGCTGTCGTGTGGAGCAAAGCTGAATCATCCCAGCTGGGTTGTGGATTCCATGTTTGACTCCACCACCGGTCTGCCGATTGAAGTTGCTGTCCAAAATCAAAACAGGGAGCTAGTTGAACTGTTTCTTGCGGAAGGTAGTCCTGTGCCACGCAGACTTTTCTCAGCTGCAATCGAGAGAAAGGACGTTTGGTTCCTTCCTGAAATGCTTCTGAGATTCACACATACCGACGAATTCATGGAGTGGACGGCAGAAATAGGAGGCGAAGCACTGGTTCTACGTGCGCTGGAGAAGCATATTAAATATGGGATGTTCATGCCAGGGCGAGATATGCTTGGCACGATACGCCGACTCAGGCAAATCGGCTGTGATTTCACTGACTATATTGACGACCTCCTCCGACTGGCAGTGCATACAGGCCATGTCTCGACCATCGAGTATTTTTTCTTGCAGCTCGAAGTACCGCTGCTCCCGGACATCTTGTTTTCTTTACCATCACATTGCTGTCCTGCACCAGCCATTCGTTGCCTTCTTCGTAACGGGGCTGATATCCATTTCTTATCTCCCAATGATTCCACGGTGCTCCATCACTTCATTAAAGAATGCGCGAATGAAGATGATTGTCTCGAGGGGACAAAGATGCTGGTCGAAGCGGGTTGTGATCCGTCTGCGTGCAACTTGCTGGGAAAGACACCGATCTATATCGCCGCCCAGCGCGGATTCACATCCGTCGTCAAACACTTATTTCCCTTTGATGCACCACCACCGCCTGACACATTCTCCCTCTTAGCCGAGAACCTCTTGCATACTCCTTCCCTGGAAATCACACGCTTTCTGATCGGAGAGGTCACCGATCTCAATGTTGTTGCACCAAACGGAGATACCCTGTTCCATCTAGTTTTGCGCTCATATGCCAACCCTCATAATGACGATTGTCTGGAGATCATCCATGTCTTTGTTGCAGCCGGATATGATCCGAGGGTTCCGAACGCAGCTGGCCAAACACCTCTCGAACTTGCGGCAGCAAATGGGCGACTTCCTGTTGTGAAATATCTTCTTTCAACGTTGGACACGCCCCTTCCCCATAATCTCTTGCAAGTCGTAACTTCTTCCCTTTCGGATGACCTTCCAATGGTCAAATTTCTTCTCGCAAGAGGAGCTGATGCAGGTATGACCTCGTCCGATAAGCACAAAGCACTGCATCGTGCGCTGATGGCTGGCTTCCATTGGGATGACGGTCGTTGCCTCCAGGTGGCCGAGATCCTCACGGATTCTGGATGCCCTCGGCCATACACATGCGACTGCACTGGAGAAACATTCTTGCATGCTATTGTTCGACATCGATGCAGCAAGGTCCTTAAAATTTTACTCTCTAGAGGTGTTCCGCTTCCCTCCGACATACTACTCACTCCGCGGTACAAAGATGAAGAAGACCTAGGAATAATCCAACTTCTCGTCGAGAATGGCGCTGACGCGCGCGCCGCCACCGAATTCAACAGGGATACTCCACTCCACCGTGCCTTTCAATATGCAGATTCCGAGCGTCTCGCGTTACAGTTTGCGGAAATCTTGATTGGTGCCGGTGGTGACCCTTGTGCAGTGAATTCATTCAACAGGACACCCATGCATGATGCGATCGGAAGTGGATATCCCGTCGCCATTGCCATTGTCGACTATCTACTCTCACTCCATGTTCCACTCCCTCCCGATATTCTGCTCACTGCGGTCCAAAGTTACGGTGATCGTGCTCTTACTGAAGTTCGCTTTCTCATTGACAAGGGAGCGACGACACGCAGTGTGACACCGAATGGAGATAACGCCCTACACCTTGCTTTTACGGTCTCACGGTATCGTTCTGGAGGTGAGGCTGACAATCTCGAAATCATCAAAATTCTCATTGATGCTGGGTGTGACATCCACGCCAAAAATACTGACGGAGAGACACCACTTTTTGTCGCGATAAAGCAAGGGCACATCACAGCTGCAGAGTATCTTCGATCGCAGGGCGCACCACTTCCTGATGATATCTTGCTCGCCATCGCCTCATCGGAATGGAAACCACGAAACGACTCGGAGGCAACGTCTATCTTTCGATCCTTCATTGGCATGGGCCTGAATTCTACTCATATACATGCTGTCGCATCAAATGGAGATACCGTCTTACATCGTGCTGCAAGAGTAGACTATCCATTCGTCAAGAGGCTCGTCGATATGGGCTGTAATCCCCTGTTGCGTAACCTGGCGGGGGAGACACCACTCGACATTGCCGCACGACACGGTAACATCTCTGTTTTCAGATACCTTCTCTCCATAGGAGCACCGCTCCCTCCTGATGTCCTGCTTTCCGTCGCCTCGCTAGGTGGGTGGGAGATGAGCCCAATGATCCGTCTCGTGATTCGTGAAGGTGCCGATGTGAACATCGTCAATAACGACGGTGACAACCCACTGCATGTGCTTTTACAACCTACCAACTTCATGTTTGTGTGCAATCCAATAGACAGATGGGAAGCTGTCCGAGCATTACTCAATAGTGGTTGTAACCCCTACACACGCAATGTAGATGGACAGACCCCTATCGACCTTGCCGAGACCAAGGGACCCTTCTTTTTCCAGAACTTTATGCGATTGGTGAAGAATGCTCAAAACGCATCAATACCCAAACCCAAGTGATGCAGAAGACGTCATATATGTAATGATCTTTAGTATCTTTCACCTGTCTTTTACTGATGCTGAAGCATGGAGCCCAGACTGTTGTGATATGCCGGTGCTCTGAAAGATTTGGAGTTGCTGTCAAATACCGGATGCCAACTTGAATGACTGGCCAAAGCCGGCACTGTATCTGATACTATGAAGCTATGAGCTAACTTTGCATTGTACATACTAAAGCTGTGATGTATGTTAACCTAGTACCGTGATGCTGTATACCATGTTTTCATTTCTCATGACTCGGACTGATCACCCCACAATGTTGAAACTAGAGAAGGGCATCTGTGAAAAAGACAGCAAGAAAATCTTGAACGACACGACGTACAGCATGCTCGAAATCCATGGCTGTGACAGCCTTTGGGTGACAGAGGCTGCAGACTATCTTTGACATATGATTTGGCCAGTACATCGTATTCGACTGTGCTTGGGTTTTGTCCTAGCTGTCTCACTAGATCCTCAACTCTTCGGGAAGCAATGACGTCAACCCGGAGGACTTGGTTGTCCCGAGGATAGGTGGGATAATCCCTGAGAAGAATCTTGTACGCGGGGATCCTGCGAGTGCCGGGACTTTCAGGTTTCATTTTATATAGATGCTCATGGCATAGTGCTTCATTGAACCTGAGCCTCTGACGGCACGTTCTGCATCGGAAAATGATTGGAAGGAGAGTGTAAGGCTTTGATTTCTGCGGGAGATCAAGTTCCTTCCTAGCCATTTCTTCGAGTTCTTCTACAACGTTGCTGCTCCATTTCCTGATCGCTCCAGGCAACACGCGTCTCAATTTTTTCATCAAAGTCGAATTGGACATGTTGGAAATAATGTGACGTTCTAGCGCTGATCGCACTGCTGGAACTGTAGCAATGTCAACGGGCCTAGGTTGCACTGGTAGGGAGGCATTCCAAGAAAACTTGTCTTCCAGTGCACGCCTACGATCACGACAGAGGGCTTCCTTCAACCAGTAAATCAGTTGGGAATGAATTTTCATCCATTCTGATAAGATCGTGAGTCCTGATCTCCACCTTGCGCTGAATCGATCACCTTCCGACGTCAAGCACTCAGATTTCTTCACTTCGGGTAGTGACCAGAAGGCTTCACAATCACAATAAGACATTACAGTCCGGCTATAACCCATCTCGGCAAGTCTGGACTTGATACTAATTTGGACATTAGATTCATATCAAGCGACTGAGCGGTCAAAGCATACTCTTGTACCCGCTCATGTCTTGCTCTTTGGAGGCAATTCACCTTTTTTTTTTTAACCACTCACACTCCCAGTCTCGGCATAAGTCTGCATGCTTGGGACATAGATTGTTTAGCTTTGATGAAAGAGACGAGAATCTGGAAATGACCCACCAAGCGAACAGATTCCCAAAAGTCATTCTTCCGAGCCACGAATGCTTTCAAAGAGAGATATGCCGGCCGCTTGTATCGAACAAGCTTCCAATCCAACAGAGAGTATGCCTTTGCACAAGGGTTATTGACCTTGCAGAAGTAGATGTGTCGTCCTGTATCTCTTAATTTAAAGTTAGAAGTACCAGCGACGGGAAGTTTCAGGTTTTTGATGGTGCTGGAGTACTCCTTAGTTGTCCTGTAAACGAGTAGCCAGATCAGTAGTATAAGATGGCTGTAAAGCATTGGACAGACATTTCTGTGGCTGAGCAGGTTGTGCAGCATCGCATCCGTAGCTCCCACTGAATAGCTTCACAGATGCCATAGCACCCCTTTACGTTACGTTCCCAAGCCAATCGGAGCGCGGGTAGTGAGTACGACAAACGCAAGTGATGGATGGGTGTATAAAATGTTTCCCCAGGTGGCTAGCGAGACGTTGCTCGAGAATGAAAGGGACGCCAGGTTGAAGGTGGTGTCAGAAAAGAAAGCATGGCGACCCAAACAGCTTTAAAACCGGCCTTGATACCAGAGCAAACAAGGATGTGTATGACCCGTCTTGATTCAATCAAGACCTGACGCACATTCTCATTCCGTTTTATTATGGCCTTCTTCCCTTTGCAGTGATCGTTCATGCATTCCTGTTTTCCTTTTTTTTCTTCTCCATGCTTTGTTCACTGACCATGATGAGATATCGTTGCATCGCATGGAGTACATAGTAGATGTGTAACTATCATTTGTCCATTCCATGTAGCTCATGTATGGGTTGTTGTTAGTCGCAATGAATCGAATAGTGTAGTGGCCGCGGTTGTTGCTATCTACCACCTCTTGTTTCTCGAGAACGGAGAGCCTAATAAGCAGTCAAATCAGTCCGTGAGTAGTACAATAACTCTATTTCTCCGTCTTTTCTGCAGTCCATTGCAGAGTCTTCATCTCTGGTATGCTGTCAGCGTATAAGACACGAGCGATTCGACCTGGTTGCAATCTCACGCACCTCCTGAACGTCGCGCCGTCGGTGAATGCACCTCGTCCTGATCATCTATCGAACTGTTCCGGCTCCCCATCCTGAAGCAGGCATGAGACCCAACTAGAAGATGCAACCAAACCACATACCAATATCCCTGGCCCACATCGACGGACAACCTACTCACATCACTCGCCCGTTGTCCATGCTCATGCACCGCATGATGTACAGATCGCTCCCTCTCTGTCAGCTCGGGCGACGTCAACAAGATGCGCGATGGCAATGCTGCCAGACTCGTCTCGTGATCTGAGGGCCACTCCCGTCCGTGTTCACTCCGAGGCGAAGTAATATCTCGCGACGCTATAGGCGTCTTCGGCGTCCCCGGCGTCGCATTGATTAAGATCGTCGGTATACCTTATTGTGGTGTCGTGAGTCCAGGTCCAGGTCGGCAACAAAGAGACTTACCTCGGGCCATCGCGAGCCTCTTCCCACGTTCCTCGAGAAACTCGCGGCGGAGGGAGATCATCCTCAGCTGGGACCGTACCTTGTCCAGCCCGACGACGCCTGCGACGACTTTGAGCGTCTCCTGTCTCACCTCGAGCTCTTTCAACCTGTGGGTCCAACGAAAGGAACAACAACCGTTAGGACCAAACATTGGATGACGATTGGAGGGACTTACCCCAGGGCCTCTTGATCATTAACCAACTTGTGGTGTGCGAGCAGCACGAGCATGTCTGTAAATGAGATGCCCTTCCCTCGGTAATACATCACATTGGCCTCGTGATAGATCCGCGTGTAGACCGCCCGTCGTTTCTGGATCATGCCAAAATCGATCTTGCTAAGCATCTTGTTCAACTTGCGGACATGTATCCCCCCCGTCTTATTCTCCTTTTTGGACTTGTCTTGGCAGGCTGCGAGGAGGGAGGATGTGGAATAGTGAGCCGGGTAGACCCGCACTTCGAATACGCCTGTAAGTTTCTATAGAGGGGTTACGAGCGATATCGACAGACCTATTAAGGAGAACGTACAGCGAGAAATGGAACAAGATTCGGGCGTTCCAACATGCCAGTGTGGGGATCTGCAAACTCGGCCCAGGCTTTCTTGAAGGCGCGTATCTCTCGACGTGTGATCGACTTCAGGACGCCGCCACTCGATTGGAACACGTACGAAAAACTCTGAACGATGACTCCGGTGAACATGTTGACAAAGATGTACTGATCACAACGTGGTCAGTCGCGCGAGATATATCATCATGTCAGTGTCTCACCATGCTGAGCAGGTTCCATGCAATAAACATCGAGAATGCCCACGCTGTGCTACCACAGTCCGTCTGATAAATGCCTTCAGAAACCTGCGTGCAACGCGGATATGCCAGGGTGCTAATACAAAGATCGTTGTCAGTGTCGATCCAGTCATGCAACATGAAGAACGGACTAGTCGTGCATGAACTGATTCCAACCCTCCCTACCGCGTCATCAGCACAGCCGTTTGATGAATGACACGACCACTCACCCAGTGCTCATAAACATCAGCATCAAGAGCGAAGATCCCATAGTTTGATAATTCTGGTACGTGTTTTCTCCCGAGTACCACTTTGTCAGTCCAAACACTTCCATATACATGATGGCGAAAAATAAAAAGAATGTGAGCCACAAGGCAAGTAGATTCAGAATGACCGGAAGACTAGCTCTATCAAGGGATTTTAGAATGAAATGAACGCAAAAAGGGGATACAAAGCACATACCTCGCTGTCTTGAAGAGCTGGTTCAGAGAATCAACTCTCTGAACAAGCTTGAACACGATGCTAATCAAAAAGAGTTTCTGTAACAGCTGGGCGTTGAAACTATCGGGATAAAAGCGAGCAATGAGAGTCGAGGCGAAGCTTCCGGATGCCACCACGATGTCGAAGAGGTTCCAGCCATTGGCGCGGAAGGAGTGCCACCCCAACCCATACAGTCGAATGGTCGTATCCACCACATATATGAGGGTGATAAAGAGCGAAAACGCATCTGTGGATCCCTTCTCAGCAATGCACGCATTCGTACAAAGATACCACAAATGACTCACTCTGCCAATTATTCTCATTTTGTGTCGAGAATGCTTCCGTCCTACAGCATCTCATGAGCACAGATCGTATGTCAACAGGGATGCGAACATACATCAGAACGACCATCTGGACAACAAACAGCAGGGTCATCATCCTCGTCCACCACCCGTGCTTGTGAATTGCACGATCGTAGCACCAAGCGCGCACCAGCGACGTCGGCCGGACTTTTGGTCTCTTGGACGGCTTGAGTCGTTTGATCAGTTTCTGCAGGTCAATCCATTCCCGCTGCGGTTGAGTGACGTAGGCCGAACCAGTCCGCGACAAGAAATTCCCGATGATGATACTGCATTTTGTTTTTGAGTCATGCAAGTCGTTCAAAGATGACTACCGGCTTACCTCACAAACACGGTCAAGATCACGACACCACCCAGTAGGTTGTATATCACGAAAAAAATGGCGTTCGCCTGCGACACGTTGGTCTGTGGTTGCTGTCCTGGGCCAGTGATGCTCATCGCAATCGACATGACGTCGATCCATCCCTCCAGCGACACGATCTCGAACAGGATGAGCATCGAAGCGGAGAAATTGTCAAATGAGAACTTGGTCGAAGGTGCAGGATTATCCCAGGCACGCGGAACCAGGAACCCGAAGCTACTTCCATAGATCGTATTCACGTATTCGTTTGTACAGTCTCCTATACCTTGCACGCTCGTATCGTTGCATTCGTTCATTAATCCAGCAAAGATATTCGTGCCCCAAACGCTGAAAGGAATAAGGTAGAGAACGGCAAGAACGGCGGCATCGAGAATACGTGTGAAGCCAGCTAAAATCAGGTGCTCGAAGGTACTCCGCATCTTCTCGATCAGGGTCATGAATCGGAGAGCTTGGAGTGCCTTCAGGGCACGGATTGATCGACTGAGGCCACCGACGAAAATTAGCGTGAATGTCGTATTCACGAGGACCCCTGCCATGATGACGAAGTCCAGAATATTCCAAATACTGTGGATATATGCATTGGGAGCGAAGAGAAATCCATCTGCGATGATCTTGATCAAGAATTCGATGACCAGTATTGAGCTGAAGGCCAATTCTACGATGTGGAACCATGTGAATCGAGCAGGTTCGTGTTGCAGGTAGTAGCCGTGTCGGTAGAGGGGTGTGGCGATTGCCTCGGTGGTGACATTGCAAAGGACGGCCAAGAAGATCCCCAGCTGGAAGAATGCGTGCGCGACATCCGAAGGCGGCACTCCAAATATCCGTTCTCCGCCACTCGGGTGAACAATCTTCTGGCAGAGGCGGCGAAGACGACTCGTTTGAGGGAGGACCCAAAACGACTTGTCATACGTTGGGTGTCTCCGGAGCAATTCGATGGTCTCAGTCCTATGCATATCATCGGAGTCCTTGGGAATTGGATCTCTTTTAAGCCTAGCTAATATGTCGCTAAACCAGTATAAGGTGAGAAGGGAGAAAAATGCTAATTGACAAACGATTCCTTACAAGTACCGTTCCGTTTCATGCTCTATCTGGTCCTCCGGGCCTCTCGATTCAGAACGTGCCTGATGCAGGTCGAGAAGAGGAATATCTTCTGTTGTTTCACCCCCCGTGAATAGTTCATGGAGTATATTGACCGAGTTTTGCCGTAGATGGTACCTACTGTTTGTGCTTGAGAGGGTGTGTCCCTGGATAAGACGGTACCGTCAGTAACAAGGAACAATGAAACTCTTCAACTAACCTGGCCCGACCGATAATGCATAGGAAGTGGATCACGTTGAACCGGCGTCTCCACCTCCCCTGAAACCAATGGCGAAGCCGAATTTTCGACATTTTCCATCGTTGATCTCTTCCCGAGCCAGAGATATGGATTGAGCTTAGTTCTCCATTGGGTACTGGCAGTGTTGCGGTTTTGTTCCAAGAAGCTGGATGCTTGCATATCTCTCTTGGCCTCCTCTGCTACATCAAAGTTCTCGTTGATAACGGCAATGAACATCTGCATGACAATGACTAGAAGACCATCAGCATGGTCGAGAAATGCTCAGAAACATTTACAAACACCTACAATTCGCAAAGAGGAACCAGCAAGACAAAAGCGTGCACACGATGAACGCCTGACCAAGACTCAGTTCGGCGTCCGTCGCATTATATAATACAGTAGTCCAGTTCTCCGAGGAAAATATTTGGTACATGGCCAAAAAGGAGTTGAATAGTTGGCCGAAGTTCATAGTGAGCGTCCCGGCCATGTCTCCTTGGAGGAGTTGAATGGCAACCAGCGCTGCGAGGAAATTGACGAGCATGAGGAACAGCGTCATGTTCACAAGACCGTACATGTTTCCAAAGACTGTCAGCTGAGATAACGTCAATTCCAAGGTGAAAAAATTGAGGTGTAAAACATACCATCAATGGCTTCATGCGTGGGACGACCAGTATCACGCGGTAGAATCTCGCCAATTGAAAGATCGTCAACCATGGGTAGACGCTCGAGTGTCGGATAAAAGGAGCTTGTATGACACTGCATCCAACAGCGATGATCAAGTCCAAACAGTTGTTGCCGTGCTGGAAAAAGTTTCGCCACTCAGGAAACTCTACGGCAATGCGGAAAAAGATCTCAATATCGAAAGCGAATGTGACCATCTGTTCTGTCATGTCAATGATTTCTTCGTGCAGGGGACTCATGTCTGCAGTTGCGGTAGCCTCCACGGCAAGGGACGCGAGTGCAAGAAATACCCAAAACCACCGCGTGTACGACCACCAGACCTTGACACGTTTTTGACCAGCGTAGCGACCGGTTACGGCGGACCAGCCTTCCTCAGGTTCTTCCACAACTTGGCCAAGCCTGCGTGCTGGATAAGGGTAAATCTACCGCTACGGGAAGAATACTCACGGAGCTGCTCCAAACGCACTTCGTTTGGTACTGGAACGAATTGCAGAAAATGTGTTCGTGATTACAGCGACCAATAGATTAATTAGCCAAAAATTTAGCACTAGGACGCCAGAAATAAAGAAAATAGATGAAACAGGGTATTCCGACGCCATGATTTGATACATGACTCCCGACCACTGACGATCATACAAGTATACCAAGTCAGACATCAACACGGCGACCGAACAACGAATCACTTACAGTATTCACGGAAGCAAGTACAATTACTTGGAGAGTTGCGTAGTACACTGTATCGAAGCTCTCTACACCATTGTAAGGGTTCTGGCCCTCCTACAAGACAGTAAGTATGGCAAATATCGAGTTACAAA
>JBBPMZ010000170.1:0-21227 GCA_038090575.1 Tylopilus cf. pernanus | reverse complement strand
TTTGGACCGTCTGGCGTCGGGAAAGGCACCCTCCTCACCCGTCTCTTTGCCGATCTACCAGGCAAGTTTGGTTTCAGCGTGTCTCGTATGTGCTCTCTACATGCTCGATGTCATCTCACTGACAGCGATCAGACACCACCAGACAACCTCGCCCCGGGGAGACCAACGGCGTACAGTACCACTTTATCGAGACAGACAACTTCAGGTCCCTTCTCGACGAGAACGCCTTCATAGAGCATGCCCAGTTTTCGTCAAACTACTATGGCACCTCCAGGCAAGCCATCCACGCCGTCCGTGAATCTGGAAGGCGGTGCATCCTCGACATCGACTCGCAGGTACGTGTCAGGAACTCATGCTACACGTCAGCTCATTCCCTTTCAGGGCGTCAAACAGGTCAAGAAGACAGATTTGAACCCCGTGTATTTATTTATCGCACCACCCAACATGACCACACTTCGCAGCCGCCTGCGCGGTCGTGGCACCGATAGTGAAGATGCAATCCAGAAGCGTCTTGCTACATCACTCGCCGAGATAGAGTATGCGCGCGAGCCGGGGACATGCGACTTCGTCATCGTCAACGACGACCTAGACAGAGCCTACGCATCCTTCAAAAGGCTCGCTCTCGGAGAGCACATTGAAAGCGATGTCATACCTCCATTAGATGATTGATGAGATCATGTATCAATGATACCGTTGCATACACTTGATAGAATTGTTGTAGATAAGTGTCTGATTGATACAACACTCAGACCCTGAACCGCAAATATGCCATCAGTAACGCCGAGCAACCCGTCACTAGATCCACCGAGTCATTATTTGCCAAATCATTTAGACGATAGAACAAGGCACGCACCGAATCCGACCAGATATTGCAGTGTCGTCGCCTGAAAGCGTCATCGTCACCGACCATACTCGCACTGGCACAATACAGAAGATCCTACCTTGGACGCCTGAATTGCTGTCCGCAGGTGCGCAATCTCTTGCTCAATCCTGGTATCCACCTCCTTGATCTTGAGCTCCTGTCCACTGCTTTCCTCCCTCATCCGTCCCTTCTCAAGGTTCAAATCCAACCGTACACCTGCCTGGGTCCGCGTGATTTCCTCCCGAAGCCGTTGCTTCAACTTCTCCATGTCCGCCTGCAACCGATCGTTCTCTGCCTTGATCATTGCCAAATCGTTCTTCTCCATCAGCTGTAGTTCAGATTTAAGCTGTGCAAAATCGACTTGCTGGGTATATTGGTGCTAACGGCACAGTTCTCGGTCAGTTCGCATGTCGAGGTGGCTGAATTCCGACGAGCCTAGGGTCGTCATACGAACCTTTTCCTGGTCGGCCTTGGTCACCATGTTGCTTGTCATGTTCCGGATGCTCTCGTCGATGACCTCTGCCATGGCGGTCATGATCCCTTCGGCCTGTTGTCGGTTCAGACCTTCCCGTTCCAGGCGCTGTACGAAGTGGTGTGTATCAAAATGAAAGTCATGGCGCGCAACGGTCGTTCGGAACCCTCGCGTCGGTGGTAACGAAGTAATCCGAGGACGTAGCAGTCTTGTTGTTTGCGAAAACGAGTGCGTTAGTCGGGTGTAAAGTGTAGTGGACATCAATGAGGTGCGTGGGAGTCGCGCAGTTCACCTAATCGAGATCATTTCCCCGAACTCGCGGATTCCCCAACCATGATGGTTCGGGTTCTGTTCTCACATGAACGCATGTCCACAGTGGATAACATAGTAGGTTCTGTATATGTTGCTTCTGGAATGAGTCAATGTGGAATTCGATTCACTTTCACGGTGGATCCCAAAGAATGCTAATCTACATCAGTAGGAAGCAATTCCCCTTGCAAGGGGAGAATCTAGAAGGGCCGAGATACATTCATGGCAGGTGTGTTGCCACATCATCTTACTTCAGAACGTCCATTCCACCAATGAGAACAGTCCAAAAGTCTGGATATCATTCGATAGGCCGACTAGTTTCCCCGTTCCGCATCATGTTCTCGAGGATTAATCGAAATCGATCAAATGCCAAGCGATGCGGTGTGTGCACCACTTCTTGATTGCCATGTACAGGTTCTATCACCGACAAAACGTTTCATTGAAATGCATGATTCAGTGTCCGAGAAGTCTCGAAAAACGATGTCGCGTTATCATATATACGTACCTTAGATGATCCTCTGTCTGAACAACGAAAATATGCTTGATGCTTGGTGGAGGATCTTGAGAATAACAGCTGCAACTCGAGGTGGGGCGTCCTCGGGAAACAAAAGTAGCGTTCAAACTTCCCCGTGAAGAGGTATATGCTTGTCTCGAGAGTCATGCATAGATCAGGTGCGGACACTTATCTTTTGTGGTATATTCCACTCGGGTCGTGGGCCCGAACGAGCGAATGGTGGCCAATTCGATACAAGGTGAATATAAAGGCAGACATGCCCGACGAGGGAGATAGGCGATCAACCATACCCGTCCACATGCACTTCATTCATCCACTCGTACTTTTTATCTGTGCGGGCTATACGCTCGCGACCAAGTGCGCTTCATGTGCCTACACAGTGCAGAGCGTGGCTCTCCACAACAAGTGTTATCGCAAGGATGCCGAGGGAAATGGCCAGCCCGTGACGATCTGCCTGTACGTTTCTCCCAGGACAGTGTATGGGCCGAGTAGCTTTTTGACGAACGGGCTGATAGATACGAAGAAAATAGTCTCGTTCCGGAGGGTATTTCCTGTACCTATGATGTATGTCTGTTAGATACGAACCAGGCCTTTACTGATTTGTTTTCCATGGTAGGCGTCAGGATATATTATACGAGATGATTCGTATGGAGGGTGCATAGAAAAGGTTCCGGTGGACAGTACTGATTGTCCGCCGTGTTTGGTTTGAAAGAGTGTAGTTGCTGTACAATTATGTAAACAGTCGCTTGCTTCTTGAACTTGCACATCGAGCACTGCGATGGCCTCCAATGTTGCTCACACCCAAAGTACGAGCCCATGGGGTAGTTCAAGTACTTCGACTCATCCAAGTCTCGCCTCATCACTCACGGACACGTTCGGGCAGTCAAGAACTCACTACCAACCAGGATACATGATGGTCATTCACTTCCGCTGACCTCCACTTCTCTTTCTCATTTTCGTTCTCTATAGTCTGCACAACAGCACAATGTACACGCGCCTCAAAACGCACAATACACCGACGAGATACCCACTGTGCAAACAAAAGCAAAAATGAACCTTGCCCTCTCTCGCGGTGGTGCCTCCCACTTTGGCGCCGACTCCATGTTTGAAAGCGCCTCAACGTCGGTCTAGTCGTGTTTTTCCTGTGTGGATCTTCGTTCACGGTTGTTTCAGGCAACGGCAGGCCTTTGCAGACACGGATGCACCTCCTACGACGTCCATTAATGACATATTTCGTGAGTCGGCCTTTGGCGCATCCGAAAGAGCACCCCAGAGAGTATGTCGTGCACTCTCTTCAAAGCCCGATTACTGACCTTCTGCCAGGCTTTTTCTTTAGATGGCCCTTCCTTCACGTCACCCGTCCGTCAACCCCACACTGATGTCGCACCCTCCACAACCCCCATGTGCTACGTGATCGTGTTCGGGTACCCGCCTGACAAGTACTCCGTAGCCGTCGAATACCTGAAATCTCTGGGCGCGGCCACCGAACCCGAACCCAACACCGAGATCGTCAACTGCTTCCGGATCGGGTTCAGAGACCCCGGAGAGGCAGCGCGTGTCGTCCGAAGGAACGGCGAGATCTTAAATGGAACTTGGATGATTGGCGTCAAGTGGGCTGTACGTTTTTTTCCTTGTTGCTTTTACGCATGTTCATCGTGTCTGGTTTGTAGGACTCGGCGGCGGCGGCAGATCTCGGGTCGTCATTGCGTGCATCCGCTGCGTCGACGACACCTCAAGGACCCTCACAGCCGTCCGCGATGGTTGTCGATAGTTCATCCCCTTCGGCTTTGGTCGGTACGCCAATCAAGCTTGCGCCATCTGTTGCTGCGTTCCGCAAGGGCCACCCGCCGGCCGCGGTCCCTGCGCAAAAGATATCCCCCGCTTCAACTATACCGCCCCAGGGACCAGCTGTTAATAAAGGTGTGCTCGGGCAAGTCACCGATCTGTTTTTCGGGTGGTAGTGTTTCTGGATGTGCTGCTGTGTTCCATTGTGATGGTAGATGGTTAATGCGATTTAATGACACGATCAACTCCTTAGATCATTCTCTGGTGATTCTTTTCAAATCTCAATAGGTATATCACAAGTGTCTACAAGGTCAATCGACACCTACAGACTCACAACGTCCCCCGTTCATCATTTAGTGTGCGAAATGTTCATGAATCACTCTGGTCGATATTTCTTTGTCATGACCGGAATGTGTCCCAAGAGTCTTCGTGGGATCTATCTCAGTATACGAAGGAGTCGAGGACGACACACAGCCATGGATAGTCTCACTTGGGATGGCCTTGCAAGTACTTGTATTCGACCTCCGGCCGGATAGAATGAGAGGGTGCGTGCAATACAAAGACTACCAACTTGAAAGCGAAGACCGTGTGATTGGTATGCTCTCCAACTCGTGCTCGTATTCGACCTCCACTCTCGCCCCCTCTGGAAGTGGTGAGTGTAAGTAGGAAAGCAAGCAGAGATGCGATAAAGAACGTACTCTTCGGTTTCTCCGACTTCTTTCGGGGAGGTGCTTTTGTTGGTATCTTTGCTTTCCGTTTGCCCAATACCACTTTCGGTGTTGAACGCGAGCGATTGCTCATGGTCTCGTCGTCTTCCTCATCTGAACCCTCACTATCCCCCTCTGACGGTGCCTGTCCCTGGAGGCCGGTTGAGGTAAAGACGAGGCACTCAGTGTCCAGAACTCACCATAATGTCCTCCAAGTCGCTCAAATCACTCAGACCGGCTTCGTCCCCACTGATATCGCTGACAAATTCGCCCTCTAATTCCTCCTCCAATTCTTCTTCATCTTCGCCATCCGTCTCATCGTCCACTAGTCCCAAGTCTTTCTCTACTTCTATTTCATTCTCCTTTCCTCCCTTTTCCCTGTCCAGTATGGCCTGCCACACGCTCTCGTTCACATTCAGCGGTGCATCACCGTAGGCCTTCGATTTCAGTCGTTCAATGAGCTCCTTCTCGATCGACTTTTCAAGGTGTGCAGCGGAGAGGGCTTTTCGCTCGCGCGTCGCCTCTCTCCGATCCAATTTCTTCTTTACCCCAATCAACTTTGGCCTGCACACGTCCGATGGTCAGCATCCAGCCAAACCACCACACTTTCCACACGTACTCTTGCCGCAGTTTTATCCGTCTCATCTTGATGAGATATTGTGTAATCTTGGTCACCCGTTGTTTGCATTTGTGGATCGTGAAATTGGGCCAATACACGAGTTCCTTGTCGATCTGGTGGCCCCGGGAAGCGTTCAAGATGTCGCTTCATGGACGGTGCGACACGGTGCTCACCTGCTCGAGTGCTTTCGAGTAGTTTTTTGAGAGGGGGATTTTCTCCCACATTTTAGCGGGCGTGTGCGCGCGCTCGATCGTCTTGACGTAGAGATAGAGTGCACCTGGACGGTTTGTATGGGAACGCGGGTGAGAGGAAACACGAGACGACAGCATACCTTCGTGCTCGCGTACGGTTGCGTAGCGTGAGTTGGCGAGCGGACAGGACTGTCTGCTGCAGAATCCAGTCACGTTGTATTCATTGCGACAAAAGTTTTGTGTTGCGGTTCTGAGGGTGCGGAGGCGAGGTCAAGGGTAGGCAAGTGATGTGACTCGAAAGTGAACGAACTTTACTTTGTAGGAGCAGAATTGGGTGTTGATCACAGACCATATCACGTCGTCGCTCTGCATCCTGGCCTGATATGAGTTTGATGTAAATTTTGTTTGAGGCTATTGAATTCCAAAGGCGTTGACTAAGCACAGCAATCCTTCCTCAAGACCACCATGGGGAAACTAAACATCGCCCACCACAAATCCTACCATCCATACAGACGAGACAACATCGAGCGTGTACGAAGAGATGAGGAAGAAGCAGCCCGTCAAGAGGCCGAACAGGAAGGTCGGGTTGCACTCGCAGACGCAGAGGCGCGGCTATTGCTATTGCGCGACCGCGCCGGTATTGGTGGGAAAGGCAAGGAGAAGGCTGATGCAGTAGAGGGTCCATCAAGCGGAGCTAGTGTTAGCTCTGGGAAGCACATCAACCTTTTCGAGGATCTGGAGCAGGTAAGAATGGCCCGTTCTCCTCACTTGCCTTGCTGACTGTGACGCAGCAAGCGATGATGACTGTGGTCCGTGCGGCCAAAAAGACGGCACCTTCAGAGGCCGAGAAAGGCGTCCCACTCGCACCAAGTGCCAAAGACCTCAATCCCTGGTATTCAGACAAGACAAGAGACCGAGGGCAGACCGCAAACGACCAGGAAGACGAGAGACGGTAAGTAAATCATTCTTTTGATACCAGATCCACTTTCTAACAATGTTAACAAGGCAAAGGGATCTTCGATTTAAATCTATGAGTGACCCCCTCACTGCCATCACACAACAATTGGCCTCCCGGTCATCCTCAGGACCTTCGTCGTCATCTAATTCGCGTTTTCGAGACAACCGTTCGTCCCGCCATTTGAACGATCGCCCACCACAGCAACTGGATCCAACATCGGCACGCTTGAAGCGAGAGTCTTCGGAACGAGAACGAGCGCTTGCGCTCATTCGTCGGAAGAAGAGGGAGGCGGCAGGCAGTGAAACGCCGAGTACTGTGCACGGTGGTATGGACGAGGGGTACGGCGATGTGTACAACAAGAGAGCAGTAGAAGAAGCCCACGCACATAGGGACAGATGGCGGAAAAAGGCATGGTAATTTAGATAAGATAACAACTATAACTGATCAACTGATTATATCGCCATAATCGAGTCATCCCAATGGCAAGATGCCAGCTAGTCGCAGCGTCTCTTCCCGATACCACTCATGCCCATTCTGCCACCCCAGCTCGAGCAGTCCATACATGTCGTGCCCACTTTTACCCTCGAGAATGGTTGCGTGCTAAAAGACATCCCTGTCGCGTACAAAACCTGGGGTCTACTCAACGGACCCAAAGACAATGTCATGATTATTTGTCATGCCTTTACTGGCAGCGCCGACGTCGAGGACTGGTGCGTTCCCGTCTCCCATCTGTCGTCTATACCCTAACCACTTTCGGGTTAGGTGGGGCCCGCTGATAGGACACGGAAAGGCATTCGACCCGAGTCGATTCTTCATCTTTTGCGCCAACGTTCTCGGTTCACCCTATGGGACAGCTTCTCCCGTGACGACCAACCCAGATACTGGTCGTCCATACGGCCCCGAGTTTCCTCAGACGTCTATTCGTGACGATGTCCGGTGAGTTCACAATACACCCAGATTCCGAGTTGTCATCACAGCTCACCGTCGCAGCCTACACAAACACGTTCTCGACCACCTTGGCGTATCAAGTGTTGCTGTCGCTATCGGGGGATCCATGGGTGGCATGGCCGTCCTCGAATGGCCACTCTGCAGCACTCCTGGATACGTCCGCCATATCATCCCTCTCGCTACCTCTGCCCGACACTCAGCATGGTGCATCAGCTGGGGTGAAACACAACGCCAATCCATCTACAGCGACCCCACCTACGAAGATGGTTATTACAACGCTCAGCCGTCCTCGGGCCTCGCCGCAGCACGCATGGCTGCCCTCCTCACCTACCGCTCGCGCGACTCGTTCGAAAGCCGGTTCGGCCGACGTCCACAAGTAGCGCCCTCATCGTGTCCCAACGGCCACCATCCCACGGCACCGATCGCCTCCCAGCCGCTCTCCCCTGCCGACCAAGCCCTCATCGCACACAACGAAGGCCACCAGCGCGCCACACGCCCCGTCTCCCAACCCAATAGCCCCACCACCACCACGCCGCACACGCCCGTTTCCGAAACTGTAGCTCTGCCTTCCCCGGTCTTCTCGGCTCAGTCCTACCTCCGCTATCAGGGTGCCAAGTTCGTCGCCCGGTTCGACGCCAACTGCTATATCCACATCACACGCAAAATGGACACCCACGACCTCGCTCGGGGACGTTCCACTCCACCGAGCACCGGTGCTTCCGCCTCTTCCATACACCACGATCCCTTGCCCACGATCATCGCCACCCTCCCTCCACGCGCACTCATCATCAGCATCGAAACAGACGGCCTCTTCACCCCCTCCGAACAACGCACACTCGCAACGCACATCCCGGATGCAGAGTTGGTCGTCATCCCCTCTCCCGACGGCCACGATGGGTTCCTACTCGAATTTGAGCAGATCAACCGGCACGTGCTCGGGTTTTTGAAACGCGAATTCCCGAGGTATTATGAGACGGAGGGGCGAGAGTTGGAGGGTGAGTTGGAGCAGGACTTTGCGGTCAAGAAGACGAGCTTGTTTGGGGAGGCGGAGGCGGACGTGACGAGGTGGTAGTCCGCACAGGAGTACGCGTGATGTTCTTTTGGGTGCAAACGGCGATGTGTTTCCTTGGGAGTTCTATTGGTGCTCACCGCTCAACCGGGATTTATTAGATTGTCAACCTCGTAACTCATTTGTCCGCGGCAGTGTGCCATCCAACTGGTATTTATGCATACACATCTCATATTGATTTTAGAGTGCTTGCCACGTGTGACAAATTGAAAGATACAGGGCTGACCTTACCCTTTATTCCCGGTGAGTCATCACCAAGATAAGACCCAGTGCCAGCACCGGGCCATAAGTATCGGACCTGGCTAAGTATCCGGCCAGGTTGTTGCACAGGTCAAATACCGCGGATGTCATGGCATGTTGCGACTCGGATACAGACGGCTCCACATTCATGTCGATATCGATGAAGTTTGACGATTAACCTCCACCGCAGTTCGTGATAAGTGACCTAGGCAGTATACCGTGATTGAGTATATCGTACAGACGGACTTTAATTGTGCACACTAGTATGCGTGCGGCGCGCCAGCACCAGAAGAAAAAAAAGGGACAAAGGAAACAAAACTATATCATATTACATTGTAGCAGTGGCAGTCTGAGAATTTTTTTCAAGTAAATGTTGCATGTTCAAGATATCTCCCCACAGGACTGGCTTCTTCATGCATCAGTGTGCAGTGGGGAACTTCAAAATTTTTTAAAAAGCAAACAGGCGCAGAACGATTCAGTGGGATCGATTAATCATTGCGCTCGCGCCCGCTTTTGCGGCGGTTCTGTCACCGCATCCGAGCCACCCGGTTCAGCTGTGTCTAGTCTTCGCTTGCTGGTGGAAGAAGGCAAATTAGAGGACCCAGAATTATAATCGTTTTCATCGCGCTCCATGCCTGAAGAGGATGATCGAATAGCTTCTGATCGGATGTCATACGGTGCGCGCTGCTGATCCCTCGTGGCGTCTTCACTCGCCATCGAACGACTCGAGCCCTGGAAACCTCTCTCCGTCAATGCTTGACCCTGAAGGATCCTGCCCATGTGCGTGTGCGCGAACGGTCGCCCTTTGCTACGAATACCAAGCAACGCCATCACAGCGGGTAGCGGAGACTCCGAGAATCTGATTTCGTTCTCTTCGAAACTCCCCGGAATGTTAAACAGGTTCCAGCGAGGGGTGGTATCGTCCAGCGAATCTTTCGTGGGTACACCGAGGAAGCGGCACACACGCAGGTATGATTGATAATCTCGGAGGTAAAGCTGTCCGGCAAATACGTTCAACTGGTCAATCAAGTTCCAAGGGGGTGTCCAGGAGTCGGGGAGGGGAGGGATAGTATAAAGTTTGAGATCGTCGGATGATTTCATGCGCTGGGACGTACGTGGTGCGTATAGATGAAGGTGAACGCATTCGCTTGCCCCGATATCTGGCAGTAATTCGTGAACTTCAAATGGGCTCAGCAAAACGAGCACTTGGTCTTGTGCGCTGTTGCTGGCCCGGGTAAGAACCCACTGCACGGGTCGAAGATACTGGTCCATAGTCCCCTGCGTTGATTCTGGTTCGACTGTCCGACAAAAATCTGTCGTTGCCAGGATAAATGGGCTCCAAACGTCTGCGTCGCGAGTCGCTGCGGTGCTCTTTTGGAGCGACGTGAAGACTGGTTGGAAGGCGCTGCCAGAATGCAGTGGAGGAATGACACCCGTCTTCACGAAGGTCTCAACGTCCGGATGAATGAAATGTTCTGCTGGTATTGCTTCGGGAGGGAGCTCCACTTCTCGCTCGCGTTCTCGCTCGCGGTTAACTTCCCGTTCCTGCTGCTCGTCCAACTGTGCACCGGAAAGCGACAGAACCCCGAGGGCCTCACAACGTTGACGGATCCCTGGATCAAGCGTAGAGAATGTACTCGAGGAATATTCAGTATTTCCAGGCCCGTAAAGTTCGCTCAGCGATTTTCGTTCTGGTTGGAGGCACGCTATCGAAAGCTCTTCTCGCGTGAGGTCACCATCGGAGAAACGGGCCCAAGCATTGTATCTTGATTTATGACTCATGCCTTGTTGTGCCCAGTGAGGAGCCCGCTGCCGAATTTCGGTCCAGGTTTCATGTATTGCCCAGCATAGGACATCGAGGGTGGCGATTCGGATGTTCGGATCCTGTTTCCCGGTCACGGCACGAATATTTCGATCAACATCAGGTGGGGCGAAAAACATGACTGAATGAGCGTGACCAAGTTTGCGCATCCGCATACAACCTGAAAGTCGCAACCGCATATCAAACAGCGGCACATACTCGAATAATGCTGTGAAGACAAACCTTGTACGAGATTATCCTTAGTGACCTTGGGCCCCAATGTGACTGCCGCCCGAGACTTGTTAGGAAATCTGAGGTCTGTGCCTCTTGTGTGGGCATGATCCAGATAGACAACACAGCGTTCTAGAGTTTGAGAAAGCGGGGAGGATAGTAGTGACAACGTGATGCCTTCTTGCGTGAGCACCATGAGTTCATTGTTCTGATTGAAATAGACAGCGCCAGATACGTTCTGCGCGATGTCCAACCATGCTCTTGCCACTTCTTGGTTAGAAAGATCAAGGACTTGTGCGCCAACATCTAACAGAACGCGAATTTCGGGCGTTTGATTGGCCACTATCTCGAGGAATTCACGCGTGCTTCGTCGTCCGCCACTCTTCGAGTCGCACATGACTTTGTAGCAGTCGTTCTCGGGTTGTAAGAGGTATCCAAGAATTCTGGCATTCGCTCCTTTCTGATGCTCGAGGTCATGTTGAGCTATAGATGTCGGCAATAGCCATCGGTTGTCATTCGTGCCCGAAAATCCTGGTGAGTGAATCAGTGATCAAATTGAACGACACTGAAGGTATGTGCCAGCCATGGGCTCTCTCACCTGTTACAAGCTTCTCCCGTTTCTCCGCCAAGTCCCAACTAGAGCCTGAGAGCTTCCAAGGGAATTCCTTTGCTTCTTTGGGAAATACAACTCGAGACAGGTAGAAATCTACTGTCGCTTGATTCCGTGTGAAAAGTGGGAATATGACTTTATCCCATTGCTCTGACGACCGGAGGTTGATCTCGCCAAGCTCCTGAAGAGCTTCTGGTAGCGAGTCATCGTAGCCTCTGACCCACCGTGCATATTCTGCAGATGGGTCGTCCTCGTCCAGAAGAATTTCAAAAGATGTTCTCAGTTGATCCTCAGTCAAGCCGGTATAGTAGTAAGACAGGCACGTAAGAATGATGGTGATATCTGGATGGCCGAACTGGGTATTTGGAGCCGGGGTGTCTTTCGCACGATACGGCACGGCAAGCATCGTGGAACCAACGGAGTGATTCAGGGGATCGCGCGCACAGCCATCAATGTACGTCGTGTTAATTTGGAGACCATAATTGACGCGCCACCTCCACTCCGAAAGTGCGAACACAAGGATGTCGGAAGCCAAGAGACCACGGAGAAGGAGGAGCCCGCTCCATAGATGACTTTGGTATGAACTCTTGGCGTATTCTTCCACCTTCTCAGCTATATCGGGCAGTTTGAGGGCATCGTGGAATATGAAGTTGTGAATCAAATCATGTAATTGGGGAGGAATGTGTTGAAAGTTGAATCCAGAAATCTGTCCAGCCATTACGTCTCCCGCAATGAACGATGCAAGGCTTCGGCCAACATCAGAAGGTCGCACGATGTGAATATACGGAAATGATGCCTGCGGACCACTTTTATACTCCACTGCTCGAGGGGAATACATCGACAGGGAATATGCATGCCCCTTGACAAGTTGCAGAATGTGTTGCACGATCGTCCATCGGTGAGGGTGTCCGTCCACGTGTTGCTGGGCACCAATCGTATATATCAACTGGAATCGGGCATGAAGGATCTCGTCGCTCTCGTCCAGGATGTCCCGACAATGAGCGAGAACCCACTTCTGTAGCTTGAACCACTTCGATACAGTATCTAGACCGCTATGATCACTTTCAAGTTTGTCCGAGTTGTTATCCGTTGATCGGTTCCATGGGTGGTAAGTTAACCATCTAAACATGTCACCCACGATGGTACCTTCGGTAAACTAGGGCTAAATAGTCAGCTGAATGACCCAGGCCTATCACTATCGTCAGAAAGAGTCCTACACACCGATTTAGGCGACAGACAGCGCTTGTAAATCCATTTCTGATCCTTGGGCATCCGCTCGTCTACAGGTTTCTGTTCGCGTAACTGTTCCTCCAAGTTCATCAACCTGAGTGATACAACGTGCTCTGGCTGAAGAAGTAAAATACCACGCTCAGCCATGCATTGAGACATTAGCTTCTGTAGATCATCGATTCCAGGGCTGATCATCGAGTCAAACCGATTATATTCCGGGTTGCGAGAGAAAGGCAGGTAATATATCGGCCTATTAGCGAGACCTCCAAGGCGGGAAACGAGGATATCGAACATCTGGATTGTCAATGCCGGGGGGACAACGACACGGACAAGCTGCTTTCCATCGGCAAGAGCAGCGGCAGCGATCGGGATAACCACAGATGATTTTCCTTCACCCATATTGACTTGCATCACGGTGTTCTCTCCAGACTGAGGGGTCATTAGTTCAATTGCGGTTTCCGCCTGAGCACGGCGAATAGCAAAATTGCCTTGGATCTGTTCAACGAGATCATAGAAAATATCAGTTGACAGGCACCATGACGAACACCAAGATTAATGGCATACTTGAATGAGTAACCAGTCTGGATACTCTTCCGGACTCCATCCATCGCATGGCACACTCGCCAACTCTTTTGAAAGGTCTTCTTCAAGGCTATACAAAGCAAAATGAAACAATCTCCGGGAACATTGAAGATCCAGAAGCAACAAGGCGAACGATATCAGGCATGTCTTCCAACACGGAGAGATGTTGATCGGCGACGCGGAAGCGAGACATCGTAAAAAGTCGATCGCGCCAACCTGCGGCCATTGCCCAGAACGATTGAGAGCCTGTGAGAGCATATCTGTGGGCGGGGCTAGAGCTCGCTTGAGAATGTTCAGACCTTGCATGTAATTTGCGTTGCACTGAACGTAGTAGTTTCGAAAAATCTCTATGCCTACCAGCGCCCCTCTCGCAACAATGGCATGAGTCACTGAATATTCGTCACGAACACATTGAGAGCTGGCATGAAGGTGTGTGAGGTATTCTTGCTGGAACGAAAGGTCCGTGAGCATGGAGGAAAAAATCTGACTCTCCAATTTGAGTATGTCATCTACGGATCTTTTGTTTCCCTCAGGCTTGTACCGGTGACTCAGGCTGTCGTGCAGTAAAGGAATGCGTGTGGGCAGTAGCGGCACAGGTCTGTCTGCCAGAAGCTTCTCGAACGTGACCTGCCATCGCATACGCTCGTGAGATGTGTTTCGTATGGAAGACTCGGAAACGGGGGGCGCTGAAACAGCATCTTGAAGCTCCAAACCCGCGTCTATTACAGAGTAGTAGTCCGCGTCTACCGGAGGATTTGGTCCGGTGACTCTTGACGAGAACAAGTGAGCAGCCCGCTGCATCATATTCGACGCTGGACCGACCCAGGTACCCTTAGCCCAGTAATATCTGTGTCGGATTTCGCAGTACGCAGCGTCGATTTGAGGATAATAGTATTCAAGATAGTCGCTTGACTCTGATCCGGATTGTCTTGGAAACCTTTCGCTATGGTCCCTGAATCTCATGACTGACCGACACCCGCCGCAGCGTAACAAGTCATATGCAACCTGGGCACCTGTTTTACTTGTCAGTGGATCCGGCCTAGTGTCACAGCTAGTTGCAGCATGCAGAGATGCAAGATACTGTATGCTTATTAAGTTCCCATTTCCAATCAAGCAACCTAGCTCGGGGTCCACATCATAGACGTGACAAAACAATCCCGTAGGTGTGTGTGGTTGCCAGCCGCTGCAGTTGACTCGCACGCGATGAACGTCGTATCTCCTGGGAATACCATCTGGTACTAGGACGCGCCTGGGAATGAGTGCTTCTGGGAGGAGAGTCCCTGCAATGACACGTTTTGGCCGGAGAACGAGAAGATTGACCAGGCCAAACAATGCCTCGATGGATTGATTGTCATCGTAAACCATGTCTTTGAAATCACGCGACTCGAGTTCTCCCTGCGGATTGACAAAAAACGACAAGCCATAGTGGGGTAATGCGACAGATAACCGGAGCTCCGGCGAAGACTGAAGAGAGTCGGTGGGGGACGCAGTGACAAGGAGGTTCCTGGACTCGCCACGCAAGCCCACCAAATTGGTAAGAGACTCGAAACACGGCGAAACCATTGACCAAGTCGGGCTCCGAGTGTCTACCAGAGTTTCACGGCCCTCATATATCCGGTACTGGTCATTTGTGCAATCAATCCTCCAGTTTTCTGAAGATTCTTCCCAGAGGCGTTCAAGAGGCCGGATCTCAATGACCCTCGAGGACATATTCAACCAGTGGATGTGACCATCGACGAGCGCGGTTGGAAGAGCTTCCCAAAAGATGACAGAAGGAATCAGCTGAAGGATATCCCGTGTTCCACTGGATTGCACTCGAACTACCAGATCATGATCTTGTAGGGAGTAATGTACCTGCCACATGCTTTCCGGTCATCATATATATCCTATGCAAGATTAGCTACGTACTTTATGTTTGGACAACGTGGTGTGAGTCATGAAATCCATTCCTGGCAGATTGGACGGTATGACAATGAAACCTTGCTAAGAACAAAGATGAGGAACACGGTATGGTGTTGCCGTCAGAAAATTGTGCGCACATCGCGAAAAATCACTTTGTACTCTGGAGCATCCCTCATTGCGAGTGGCAATCCGGTCAAATGTTTTCCATCTACTTGAAGTGTTCCAGTCAATAGGTCGAAATGCATAGTTTGTGAGGGCTGGCCCAAAGTCAGTTCGGTTTTGCAGCTGAGCCAACGATCGTTTGGAGGTTGTGACTGTTCCCATCTGCTTGTGCATGGCTGATAGCGACCGAGTAGCTTATGAACCGCGAGGTCGATTCCATATTCTGATGGATCCGCGAGGATCACATCGCTTAAAATCCCTTCAAGTGTCAAAGAAATAGGTTGGTCTCGTTGAAGCAGTAGTGTTAAGTATGTGCCATGGACGGTAAGGTCAGTAGCTGAAAAGATGGAGTTAAGATAATCATTTCACACGAAGAAACAAGACCCACATCGTTTGGAATGAAGTGCACAGATAAAGAGAGCACAGGAAAGTGCTGCATCAACGTCCTCTGCAGAACGGAAGAATTTGGGGAGACAAGGTGGATCGATCTCAAATGTACATCGACACGTGACAGCCATTTCCAACAAGAGATAGCTGCGCTCTGCATTCGTAGGTGCCATGGCTAGGTTGTATGTCAACTCTTCAACCCACAGCAATGTCTTACTGCGAATGTTGCGAAGGAGGCGGATTGCTCGTTCTGAGACGCATTCATGTGGGCTTGATGCAAGAATCCTAGTGAGTAATAAAGAAATGCTCCCCATCACCATCGCATCTATTGACTCAGCCTCGAAGTCCGCAAACAAGGCATAGAGTTCATCCATGAGAGCATTGCAAAAGGATACATTTTCGAGCTCTTGATGCCAGATCCATCCCCCGGTATTCAAATCAAGTGGTCCAACTTGAAACGCTGCATAAGAGAGAAGGTGATGGACTTGATGACGACGGAGGTTTAGCGCCCTACTTCGGAGCCCATGCAGGATGTTGAGCCACTGTAGTGAGCCGCAGCTCCTCAGCTGCGACAATGCAATAAACTCTTCGAGAGAGAAATCCATGGGGCAATGTACTTGACTGGCCAAGATATCGTTTGGAAGGCATGAGGTATCACCGGCATCGATGTAATCGAAAATATTGTAGTCGCAGAGCCGAAAGTTGGGTTTGTCACATTTGGCGAAGTACGGTGGTTGAAGGATCTCCAAATAATTTCTATTCTTTTGTAAAGCGTAACGCATGGTCGGGCTGCTTCGGTACTTTGAGCCTCTTGGATAAAAATAGGAAAAATGGATCTGGAGACCCAAAGGGGGTCCATCATCCCCTGCAAAATAAGGTCGTAATTCGGGCGAATGAGCGAGAAGATTCTCTTCTTCTTCAAGTTTTTTGCTTGGCACGAACCCAGGGTATACGAACTTGCAGAAGAACCACTCCAGAAGGCGAAAGGCGGCTGAGCGCCAGATACGGATGTGGGCTGGACATTGCAGCTCAAACACAACCACCTTTGCTTGTAATGGAGACACAGGCAATGGTGATTGTGGATGCACGTCGTCATCCTGATGGTGCGTAAGCCCAATTGCAGTATGTACTGCATCCCTTTCAATCTGGGCTTTGACACGCTGAAGATGTGGGGATTGATCGTAGTAACGGGCTGGAAAACTATCCTCAGTGAACTTGTCCGAGAACACCGACCATCCCGGACGTGAGGAAGAATGGCGAGCGGAGAGGTATTGATATGCGCACGAGAGGCGATGGAGGCTTGTTGTTGTGCGCAGGAAGAGTCCTTCTGGGAACTCGATCGGGATTTCAGGGGAGTAGTCAGCCAGCAGCGGAGTCTCCCCGATGACCAGCTTGTCTATAGCAAGAAAGAGCTCAATCGCCGCCAACGATTTGGTGGAGTCATGCTCTGGCCGATATCCATCCTCATATGTTGTCAGAGCCCATATATATTTATCCAATAAAGTTCCTAGTTGTGTGCATGCCTCACCCACATTTGTGACACGCGCGACCCAATCATCGATCCCTTGCTCAATCGATCGACTAACATCGAAGAAAGCGACGTCTGGATTAGTTTCATATGATTCTTCAAAAAAGGTCCCATGCGAAGATAAGAAATTATCGATACTTCCACGGCAGCGATGGTTGGGATTGAAGGGTACACCAATTGATTGATAACCAGGGTTTGAAAGAGCACGACGGATGTATTCATTGCCGCTCAGGTGCGATATCTGGCTGTCCCTTGCAAGTTCATCTTGGGATGGGTTTCGAAATGAGGGGGAAATGCTGGGTTGCTCCCATCTGGTGTCGAGTATTTGTCGAAGACGCGCGCATGCCTTCAATGCCATGTCGGAGAGCCATGTAGGGGTAGATGAGCCGAGCTTGGTTAAGCGTCGGATAATTTTGCACTCCATCAAGTAGAGCAAATCATTGGAGAGAGTTTCGTGGTTCGGATCCATAGCAAGGGTGGATGTGAAGGCTAACATGAATTCTTTGTAAGAAGCACGTCCAAGAGATCGTTCAAGGGACATTTGTATTGTGACCCTGACGAGAAGCCACAGAGGCGACCGGCGCCAAATGATCGTATCACTACGTCTGCAACTAATGTCGTGACGAACACGTTTGGTGATACGAGGAACATCAGCTGTGTGACCAACCCCTCGTAATATTCCTAGGAGGAGGGCGGTGATGTACTGGGGATCGCCGGGAGAAGGAGAAGGATGATCCGGGGCGGAGATGTTGGGACGAGACAAAAAGCTAGCGAGTTCGCATTGAAGTTCCATTTCGTCAAATACCCGGTTACACATCTCAACCGCTGATCCTGGATAGGAGCAAACCAGAGACCCAGTTGCTTCCTTTCCGCCCTTCTCAGGCAGCACTGTGAATGCCTCGCAAAGCGTATTGTCCTCTCGCCTGGTGAAGATGGCTGCAGCATTTTGGCGGCGGATAAAAAATGTGAGGATATCTATAATTGTTACTATATAGACTATACACACTCAAGTCTCGAGAACGTACCTCCTCCTTGCATTCCTTGCAGTTGGGTGATGATATGGTCTTTTTCTAAGTGTTCAGACCGGACAGATAATTGTAAGTTGTGTAGCATGCTTATGATACGATGCCAATGGGACCGGAAAGGTTCCAAAACATGTGTGGTATAAGAATGGGCGGCCGCAAGAACTGCACGAATTAGAAAAAGATCATTTTCTAGAGTGTGATCGTCGGACTCGGGAAGTTGGACTGGAAAAAAGACGTGGGTGATAGCATGACTGAATGGCGAGGAAAGCTCCGATTTGGCGTCCAGTGACGGTGAAACCATTGAAGGTCCTTCAAGCTGGTTCAAAGTTTCAACTTGAATGGTTGGCAGTTCTGAATAGAGATTACGTAAAGACGGGACCTCGCTCGCGCAACTCATTCGAGAGCCGGTTACGTCGGCGGTGGCCCCTTCGTCTTATCTTGATGGCCACCATCTCCAGCGTGCTACACGCCCCGTCTCCCGAGTCCCAGCCCCACCACCATGGCACCGCATACGCCCATTTGTGAGACTGCACTTCCACCTTCCGGGCCCGGTCCTAGTACCCCCGTGACAAGGTGCCAATTCGTCGTCCGGCGGTTCGGCGCCAACTGCTACATCTACATCACGCGCAAAATAGATACCCACGATCTCGCTTGGGGACGTCCCATTCCCCAGAACACCGACGCCTCCCTCTGCCTATTCACGCACCTCGACACCGCCCTCGCCCCACATGGACTCATCATCGGTATCTACACAGACGGCCTATTCGCTCCCTCCGAACAATGCACACTCGCGATGCACATCCCAGACCCAGAGTTGGTCGTCATGCCTTCCTTGACGACCACCGTATATTCCTGCTCGAGTTTGAGCAGATCAATCGACATGTTCTCGGGTCTTTGAAACGCGAATTCCCAGAGCATCACGAGGTGAGAGTCGGAGGGTGAGCTGGAGTAGGGTCTTGCGGTCAAGACGAGCTTGTTTGGTGAGCCGGAGGCGGAAGTACTGAGGTAGTAGTCCGTGCGGGGATATGCGTAACGTTCCCTTGGGTGCGCAGAATGGGAATACGTTTTCTCGGAAGTTGTATCGGTGCTCAGGGATTTATTAGATTACTAACGTCGTAACTCATTAATCATTCGTCGGCTGCACTGTGCCATCCGACTGGTATTTATACACGCACGTCTCGTGTTGATACTGGAATACTAAACTACCATTGAGGGTGGCCAGATGTTGTAATAGCACGGTAGATTTCTTTTACCAGGTAGTGCCCGTAGAGCAGCTTAGGTGGGAAATTCCGCGTGGCTTGTTCAAGCACTTCGATGAATTCGAATTGGCCCATTAGTGATTCATAACCACCTTTTTCAGTGTCGAGTCACTTGCCCCGTTAACTTCGAACGTAACACTGGGATACCGCATCTGTTAGCCAGGCGACGAACTGAAAAATACAGAGCTGATTTTACCTTTTCAAGTCAGATCCGATATTCTGGTCCGACCGAGTGCCTGCTTCTTAGGCTACCCTGTAGGTTGACCGTTCCGTTACTTCTGATATAATATAGCCTTAATCTCTCTCATGCAGAAACTTCCCTATCACAGGCCTCCATTCTGCCGCAGCGCGTTTCTGATCCACATGTACATTAGGATCAACCTGGGATCGGATCCTCCCGTTTGCGACAGAACGAAACGAGAATCTCTAAGCCGATTTCTTTGCAAACATAGTGCACGGAGATCTCAAACCACGCGTCGCGCAAGGGACACCGCGCCCAGGAAAAGTAAGCCTAGTTTACTATATACTTCCCCTGGCACTTTGATGTGATCGGATTTGTAGCAACAAAATGGATAGTTCTGAAGGCTGTCACGGGCCGAGAGACCTGGGATGCACCGGTGGAGTGCTACAAACAGTGAAAAGGTGGACTCTTTCTAGTCCCTCCGCAGCCGTGTTGACCCTCACACCCAGATCCGGTCCTTGATCGTGATGGCCTGGGAACGATAGGTTCCCGAGATCATTGAAGATCTCCATCGCATACAGAGAGGACCATATGCGTACATACATGGTGCATGTGACAGGACGAGTCTGGATCGTCTCGGTAGATCGGATGTGCCGACCTTCTTAGCAGGGTGCTTGCATAGAGCAGCCTGACCCAAAGCCTCCTGCAACGGATCATCCTTTTTTCCACAGCGATCTCCATTCTACGTATGGTTTTATTATCGGTGGGTATGTCGTTTCTGACACATGTGGACTGTACATTTCATTTTCTTTATTGGTTAGATTAATACTTTCTGCATTTCGCACATCCCGGTTTGCAAAAAGTCGTAATCACTTCGACAGATACACACGCCTTCAGAAGTCCGAATCTCCCCGTGTTCATGATTCTAAGATATAGCTCCATGCATAAGACGAGCCTTTTCGAGAGGTGAGACTGTAGTCCCGCTACTCTTTATAAAGTGTGTGGTCTGAGGCCGTGTTTCAGACTGTTCTTCACTGCACCAAATGCACGTCATCCTCGCCGCATTTCTTGTCGCATTAGCTTTCCTAACCAGTGCCGCACCTCAGCCAGCTGAGCAGAAGAATGGTACAAACTTTCCAATGACCAAGTACTCCATTCGGACTTTGCTTAAGGCTGACGGGAGCGTCGACTTGGATGCAATCGACTCCCATGTTGACTTTGTTGCAGCGTAAGTCGCACGTGCTGTTGTGTCGTACTTGCTGAACTATTCATCTCAGGAGGATTCATAATGGCTTTGAAAATTTCGAAAAGAATACCGGGACACGACACCCCTCCTTCGTGAAAGGAGTTGAAAAACGCGGCGTTGATTTTTCGTTGGGTGAAGCCCTTGAGTGCTGGTATAGCGTCGTCCTGCTCGGTAATGGAGGCCAGTATGCGTATTATGGTAGGTTTGACTCTGAAGTTGTGGCAAACCTCTTCACTCACCTTCCTCAAAGTCGCACTAGACACCGCCTCCTCGTAAGTGCTTGGTGCCGAACATGCCACATTTGTCCTAAGTCTGGTTGACAGAGACCTTTTCGTCTCATCTGTTTACTGTAATTCTACCTGCGATGGTCACAGCCTCTGGAACCCCGGTTTATCTAAAACTGCCATCT
>JBBPMZ010000169.1:0-21282 GCA_038090575.1 Tylopilus cf. pernanus | reverse complement strand
CCTTGCGACCGATTCCTGGTTGGTGGTATTTTATAAAAGGACAAATGCCAGAGAAATGTGAAGGCAGACGGGCTAAGAGGCATAAGATCTCCTGAACGCGGACAGGCCCTGGGACGTCTCAAGATCTTGGGGGTGGTGTCGATTTCTGCTATGGTGGCGCGATTCCCTTTCTCTGCCCGAGAGTGTTTCCTATCTGTTCCTTACAGCCTGCTACCGTTTTCTTACGGTTCTTGGTATATAATGTAATATGGTATAAATTCGCTCTCTATCATGCAATAATTATCCACAGGCTAACGCTTCCCTCTGTTCCTTCTGGCCCCTCGCACCGCCGGCATCAACTTCCCTTGCGCCCGAGTAGTGGTAGCCCGGCCATCTAGTGCTCCTGACCCACGATCGGTCCCCTCTCGTACCCCTGTTGCCTTCCGCAACGACACACCCATCATCTTCAGTACATCACTCCCACATGCCCACCCTTCACCTTCCTCTATTTTCTCCAGAAACTCCGACAACCTCGGAAGCACTTCACCGTGGGCAGCGGCGACTATGCCGCACTGCCAGAATGGGACTAAATCTGAGACGTTATCAACTTGAACACGGTTGCCGCCGTGCATCTCCCATTCTTGTAGCACATCTAATGTGAGAAGGGTGTACTTTTCACCTGAGACATTGCATGCGTCAACCTTTAGGAGTTCGAATCGCATAAGCAGAGTCACTCACCTTCTGAATCCACTTTCTCTATCCGAGTTGGAGCTGCATAGTAATATCCAAAAGTGGGAGGCACGATAGACATCGTTGATATATAATCGGTCTGTGGAGTGAGCAGGTTCAGACTGCTGCCAGCATATATAGGTGGCTCC
Organism: Tylopilus cf. pernanus; assembly: GCA_038090575.1. Lineage (NCBI taxonomy): Eukaryota > Fungi > Basidiomycota > Agaricomycetes > Boletales > Boletaceae > Tylopilus > Tylopilus cf. pernanus. The sequence goes on along the minus strand of JBBPMZ010000169.1, from coordinate 20,425 downwards.
TTGACACCATCCCAATTCGGTCTTCAAAGGAAGACCACACGATGGTGAAGCGACCACTGGACCACAAACCACAGCTGTATTGTTCTCCGAGTCCGTCCACAAGGACCACAACTAGCACATATACAGACTCCGACAGTCCGACTTAGCCCTAGAGTTCAGTGGCGGCCAGCTAGCCAACTTGAAGTGCATCCATTAAGACCATTTCGGCGTCCAAGCACTCCAACCGCAACCGTGTTGTACTTGGTCTAGTCACACAACCCGAACTAGCAACTAACGTGTCCTAAGCACATCTGGTACATCATCTTGTTATATCCCGATGACAGCATAGCCACAGTTTGAACCTGAGGCCTGAGTCATAGTCAAAGCTACGCTGAAATCGTCGCAATCAAAGACCCTTTTACCTTTTCTCCAAACCGCTTGTCTCTGGATGGCCAACTCAAAGTATGCCTACGTGCGAAACTTTGAGCTACCGGATCCACTTTTGCCAGGCTGTTTCCTGGTGTGCCGTCTAGACGGACATTCCTTCCATCGGTACATTTATCAGGTATGAATCGAAATCTCACATCTCACTCAGGATACCCGCTACGTAGCTTCTCGGAGGAACACGCATTCACCAAGCCAAACGACGAGCGTGCACTACGGTTGATGGACCACGCGGCCAAGGATCTCATGTCCGAATTCAAAGACATCATCATCGCCTTTGGTGAATCCGACGAATTCAGGCGCGTAGATCGCCGTAACCCGGAAATAGACCCTAACACCCGATCACGCCTCTAGCTTCCTCCTCCGAAAGTCCACCCAACTGTATAACCGTCGCCATGCCAAGGTATTGACCACGCTCACCTCCTATTTCACGTCTTGCTACGTCTTTCACTGGTCGACGTATTTTCCCGACACGCCGTTGCGTTATCCACCCTCATTTGATGGTCGGATTGTCCTCTATCCCGACGAGCGTGCGGTTCGCGATTATTTTGCGTGGCGACAGGCCGATAGTACGTCCATCGTCGCACCCTTCTCCACTTGATACTGAGCCGAGCTGCGCGTCAGCACTGTAGCACACATCAATAACCTTTACAACACCGTTTTTTGGGCGCTCGTTCAACAGGGCGGTCAGACGACCACCGAGGCACACGCCACTCTGAGGGTAACTGCTGCCGTGTGTTCGGGCACGGTTCGGCTAACGTTTTATTGTCGTCTCAGGGTACTGTCTCCGCGCAGAAACATGAGATACTCTTCCAGCGATTCAAAATCAATTATAACGAGATCACGCCGCGGTTCAGAAAAGGAAGTGTAGTGATTCGGGAAAAGGTGGGCTCGTCTGCCGTCGAGCGATAGTATGATTGATTGGCGCTCACTTGGAATCAGATCAGCGACCCTGAGGATATCGACGTTCGGTCCGATTCTGCACTGCAAGCAAGCAAGGCAGACCCAGTTCCGCCAAGGGCAACCAAACGAGAAAAGACAAGGGTGACGATAGAGGTTTTACACTGTAATGTGATAGGCGACGACTTTTGGGAGGCATGCCCACACTTGCTCGCTGACTGAGTCTGTATCTTTATTTGTCAACGTGCCTAGGATAATTCGAAGGGCAGTTACCTTTCTTTGGTCACCCGACGAACCCTTCTTGCAAAGTTGAACTGTGTACATGATCAAGCAGCCTGATGCTGCGGAGAAACGGGAGCAACTCAAAGGACCGCTGCAGCAAGCTACATACTACCTTCGCTGCCTTATCAAGCGCGTCGGTACTGTTCGCCATTTTTTTTCGCGTTTTAAGTCATATTTTATATGGGAAGCGGAGTGCGAGCAAGCAAAGCATGTGCTTGAAATCAACTGAAGTACAAATGAAAGTTATACGACATAACAAGCTCGTGCAACAAAGTGTCATGCTTTCAAAGCGACCGAAGAGTGATACAGCAAGCAATACCAATATGATAGCTATGTGACGGCAGGACAGAAGCGCAATCGAGAAAAACAGAACATCGAGGGGACGGAATTACACCAGTCTCACTTACCCAAGAAGGACCTTCACCTTGACCACGTTCGTCATCGTCAGGGTATTCTCCTTATTTGGCCCGGTGCCAGATTGGGTTATGACCTCCTTCGACAAACCCAACTGAGTAGTGCACAATACCCTGTGGGTTCTCGACTTGATCCCTCCACCGACCGAGTCGGCCTCCATTATTTGATTATCTAACATCACTGTGGGACGAACGACCTCGACTCGATAGTCGGCCGACGGCGCGTCCATGATCGACTTGGTGAGCTGCTCCGTAGTGGTCAGGATCAAGGATAGCCGATACCGGAATTTTGACATGAGCATTTCTCTCGCAGCGGACGTGGAAGGGGCGCAACCAGCGGTAACGATGATATCAGAGAGGCCGTCTATCATAGGTGCAATAGACTTGTCCATGTTTCTTGAACAGGTAGGTGAGAGTGAGGCGTAGGTGAGAGATCGCCAGCGGCCAGATATGGTTTGCGATTCTGTTATTTCGTCAGCAGAAAAAATAGTGGCGCCTTGAGAAATTCTCACCTATTGTCCGGACCACCTTATAGAGCTCGTGGATGAGCTGGTTGGACCCGCTATCGATGGACCACGCGGAGATGACGCCGTACAAATGGTAAATGAAGTAGGCACGAAGGGCGATAGGAAGATACGCAACCACTTCAGTGCGCGAGCTGCTCCGTAACCGGTTGACCAGAGGTTGACCGATGGCGCTTGCCACCCGTTTTGTGGTAGAAATTTGCTCCTCGGTCAGGCTCGCAGGCAGAGGCTGGAAGTTGTAGATGACACGATCTGCTATGAATGTTGAACTCCGTTGGATGCTCTCGTTCAGTCGTTCGAGCGTCTCGATGATATTCACTTCTGCATATGAGTCCGCCTGGGAGACGAAATTATGCACAAGAAATGGTGTGCATTGACGCTCTTCGACAACCAACTTGAGTTGCCTATATTGGCCGTCGTACCAGTCCTGGACTGCCACGGTTTGAGATTGGGAGAACCGGAGTTCCTCGCGCACGGCGATAAGCTCCTCGGAATCGCGACGACGCTGCTCGAGTTCCTCGTTGGCAGCGGCAAGCTCCTTTGCTTTAACTGCCTCAGCGCGCTTCCAGTGATCCACCTCGGTGGTAAGGACGTCTATTTTCCTATCTTTCACTTCAATGGAGGACTTGAGGGCGTCGACCTCCTTTTTCGCAGAGATTAGTTCCTGCAATTGCGAGTCGTACTGGGCTTGGAGAATCGCGAATTGATTCTTGAGTTCTCTCGTGCTTTTCTCGAGTTCGGACATGCCTTCGCCTGGCAGATTCGGGTTCAGAGACCAGTGTCAGTGTGGTGATGATCTAGGGAGCACGTACTTGACTGTATAGGAGGTGTGGTTATATCCGCGGAATCTGTGTTTGCCGGCTGAAATTGAGGTCATGAGTCGGAGGGACTGGTCGAGCCTACTGAGCAGGTGCACGTACGTCAGAAAGATACTCAGCAGGAAGGATATCACCGAGGTTCCGAACCATGATTATGTTGCCGTGCCCAACTGCGATGTTGTAGTCTTCAGAAATTGCCATTGCCATGATCATGTCATTACATTCGATGTCTGGACCAATTTTCGTGCGTGTTGTGGTATCCCAGAATGATATTGACGAGTCGGCAGATGCTATGAGAAATTTACGATTGCTTGACAGAGTGATGCAACCGTGTTTTTGTGCACTGTCGGTGCGGATGGGCCATTGTGAGAGTGTTTGTCTGGTGGGTACGCCGATGTAGTGGATGACGCCGTTGCCAGAGATGGCGTAGAGGTGTTTGTCGTCGTTCCACGCAAGAGATTGGTTTAGGCCCGAGCCAACATCGACGGGCAACTCGAAGAGGAGACGGCCATCGTCGCTGCTGTAGACACGAACGACGGAGTAGCTCCAGGTGGCTGTGGCGAGAAGACTTCCGTCGGGTGAGAACTTGACTACGACTACACGTCCCTCGTGCTGTAGCGCCAGCAGTTGCTCGCTTGTCTGACGCACCCAGACACGGACAGTCTTGTCCCACGACCCGCTCGCGATTTTGGACCCATCCGGGGAGATGTCCACCGCAATCACTTCGTCTTTGTGTCTTTTCATCGTGCTCACCTCTTCGCAGTTTTCCGCACTCCACAGCGACACCCCCAGGTCTGATCCGCTAACGATCCACTTCCCGTCTCTCGATACAACCATGTTATTGACCCACCCTCCCGTATCCATTGACATTCCGACTTCTTCGCCGCCCTCCAATCGCCATTGTCGTATCTTCCCTTCCCTTCCGCCACTCAAAATGTATTTACCCTCCGTGAGGAATGCGATCGAATAGACGCTGTATCTTCCATCGATCTCGAGCATAGCTTTCGTGGGCTTTTGCTGGCTAGTCGGAGTAGAGGTGTCTTTACCAAACGGTTGGGCCTGCGTCACTGGATATTCCATTTTCTTCCCTTGATCTTCAACTGGGAGTCCTGCTCGTGCCCAGGACATGGAACCACCACTATCCGAGTCTTGGATTTTCGTCAACACTTGATACTGTTGGTTTCACTCGCTGACTCACTTTTCGGCTCCTCGTGTAGTTGAGAAAACATTTCTAACTGAAACGACGATCACAGAAACAGGATATGTGGATGTCAGCTCGCAAGGGCAATCTACCAGTACATGTCCCTCTTTATCGGAGTCCAGATCAGATCACACTATCGCCTCATGCCCTTAGCCCTAGTTCCCACTGGGCGATTTCTGATTGGAGCAATAGTACGATGTTAACAAGAACAATGTTGTCTGGTGTTTTGTATCTTCAAGACAGATCAGGGCGTGTTACAAATGTCGGCTCGTAAAGAGCTTTCATGACGTAGACTCATGCATTGCATATAGCTGTCATCGCCGTGTACTGACGCCCGGTCTTCATTGCTGTCACCGCAGATATAGTCATGATACGCACGAGAATCCGAGGAGTCATCCAGTACCCGTCGTTGAACTCTGATTAGTCCCATCGGGGCAGACAGGCTTGAAAAGGATCCATCCCCTTTTGCTGAAAACGCGTTCGACCTGCGTGTCCTTAGAGGTGCATCGTATCAATATCCATATCCTTTGAATGCCCTGGTTGACGTCTGTTCAGCTTCTTGGACAAACCCGTCAACGCATCTGGATCCTCTAAAACTCATTGGCTTGTCTAGCGGTGGCCATGGAGACGGCGTACGACCAGGTCTCTGTTTTTGGCCCACCCCGCGAGGTCGAAAAGTGTGGCCTATACAGCATGTTCGCCAAGTTGATCCACGAGTGGGGCTTCTTGTCACCCGCCATACAAGAGCATTGCTGTTAGCCGTGCCAGAGGTGCAAATCGCGGACAAGGTAACAGAGTTCTTTCACGAGCACGTAGCCGTCATTTAGCGTTGACGCCGTCGTGCCACACAGCAAGTATTCCTCGTTGTGTGCCTCCTACCTGCATCATCAGGCATCGCGCATTCCAGATGGCAATCGTACGTACCGTCCGCGTCTGGGGCCGTCTGCTTGGGTCTTGATGTAATTTGAACAGAATTTAACCTGCGTTCGTTCTTCTATCCCACCTTTTAGGCTCCTCTAAGACCAACTAGAACCGATACCTCAACCCATACGAAAGATGAGCATATAGACCAGTCGAGGAGTATACAGCCCAAGGCAAGGATAGAAGACTATCATCTGAAACTATCCGCCATAAATTGAAATACCTATATTGAGTGCGAAACTAGCCTACATTCCACCACTGACGGGCATCCGAGATGTGAGGAATAACACTCACGCTGAGGGGGCGTACGAAATGAAGTACAGACGTCGGTCCGAATCAGACGCTTCAGAATCTGACTTCGAATTGAATTTTTCATTCCCGTCGGTTTCACAGGCCGGACTTTAAGCTCTCGTCCGTCTGAAACAATGTACTACTCGACGAGACGACTCTTGATCACGATCATATTTGCGGGTCAGTCCCGTTTTGAGAGGAGTATGGGACAGAGTAGCAGATCAAGAACCCCCCAGAAGTGCAAATGAGAACCTACACAGTAAGCTCGTACGACGGGATGAAGTGTTACATACTTGAAAGCGACAGGAAGGCGGGGCAACAAGAATGATAGCCAGGAGACGGCAAAACGAGTCGGTCTGGAAGAGAATCCTACATTAATCTCGTTCCATCCTGGAAATAAAGATAGCATGTGGAACCCGAAAAACAGTGATAAGGAATAAGACCAAGGTCAAAGTGGAACATTGGGAACGATAGTAGCACTGCACCAATCTTAACCAAGAAGTACTTTCGCCTTGACCACGTTCGTCACCGTCAGGGTGTTCGGACCGACTCCTGACTGTGTGATTACCTCCTTTGACAAACCAAACTGAGTGGTACATAAAACTCTGCGGGTCCTCGACCTTGTCTCTGGGCCGACAGAGTCGACCTCCATTGTTCCGTCATCTAATATCTCCGTGGGGCGAACGGTCTCGACTAGATAGTCAGCCGATAGAGCGTCCATCATCGACTTGGCGAGCTGCCCTGCGGTGGTCAGGATCAGGGATATGCGGTACCGGAATTTCGACACGATCATTTCTCTCGCGGCGGAGGTGGAAGGGGCACAACTGGCTACGACGAGGATATCCGAGAGTCCGTCTATCGCAGATGAGATAAACCTTTCCGGGTTATTTGAACAGGTCGGTGAGACAGAAGCGTAAGTCAGAGATCGCCAGCAACTAGATGTTACCTGAGATTCTGCCAGCTGCTATCAGTAAAAGAATAAACGAGGATCCGAGATTAAATTCTCACCTGTTTTTCTGACCTCGTTATAGAGCTCGCGAATCAGCCGGTTGCGCCCGCTGTCGATAGACCACGACGAAATGATGTGGTGCAAATAATAGACAAGGTAAGCACGAAGGGCGATAGGAAGATACACAACCACTTCAGTGCGGGAGTTGTTCTGTAACAAGTTCGCCAGAGGTTGGCCAATAGAGTCTGCGACCCGTTTTGTGATAGAAAACCACTCTTCCGTTAGGTCCGTCGCGCGAGGTTGGAAGTTGTGGATGACGCGGTCTGCGATGAATGTCGAACTCCACTGGATGTTCTCGTTGAGTCGTTCGAAAGTCTCAATGATATTCATCTCTGCACATGCGTTCCCCTGAGCGACGAAATTGTGGACGGGGAACGGTGTGCGATGACGTTCGTTGGTGGTCGACCTGAGTTGTCTAGATTGATCGTCATACCATTTCTGGACCGCGATGGTCTGAGATTGGGAGAAGTGAAGCTCCTCTCGCACGGCGACGAGTTCCTGTGAATCGCGACGGCGTTCTTCAAGTTCCTCGTGTGCAGCAGAAAGCTCCTCCGCTTTGGCAGAATCAGCACGTCTCCAGTGGTCTACTTCGCCAGTAAGTGCATCTATCTTGTGATCTTTTGCCTCAATGGAAGTCTTGAGGGTCTCGAGCTCCTCCCGCGCTGCACCTAGGTCCCGCGATTGCGCTTCATGGCGGGCCTGGAAAATTGAAAGTTTTTGCTCGCATTCCTGTGCGTCGCGACGGCACTCCTCGAGTTCCTCACGTACGGCGGCAAGTTCCTCCACTTTAGCAGAATCAGCACATCTCCAGTGGTCCACTTCGCTAGTAAGGGCATCTATTTTCTCATCTTTTGCTTCAATGGAGGTCTCGAGGGTCTCGAGCTCCTCTCGCACTGCACCTAGGTCCCGCAATTGCGCTTCATGGCGGCCTTGGAAATTTGAAAATTCTTGCTCGCGTCCCTGTGAATCGCGACGGCATTCATCGAGCTTCTCACGTATGGCGGCAAGCTCCTCCACCTTAGCAGAATCGGCACGTTTCCAGTGGTCCACTTCATCAGTAAGGGCATCTATTTTCCGATCTTTCTCTTCAATGAAGATCTCGAGGGTCTCGAGCTCCTGTTGTGCTGCAGCAAGACCCTGTGATTGCGCCTCGTGATGTCCCTGGAAAATTGTGAATTCTTGTTCGAGTTCTCGTGAATCCTGACGGCTTTCTTCGAGTCTCTGATATGCAGCGGCAAGCTCCTCCGCTTTAGCAGCCTCGGCTCGTTTCCAGTGGTCTAAGTCGTTAGTAAGGGTATCTATTGTCTGATCTTTTGCTTCAATGGAGATCTCGAGGGTCTCAAGCTCTTCTTGTGCCGCAGCTAGATCCCATGATTGCGCCTCGTAGCGGCTTCGGAAAATAGTAAATTCTTGTTCAAGTTCCTGTGAATCGTGACGGCTTTCCTCGAGTCTCTGATATACAGCGGCAAGCTCCTCCGCTCTAGCAGCATCAGCGCGTTTCCAGTGGTCTACGTCGCTAGTAAGACCGTCTATTTCCTGATTTTTTTCTTCAATGGAGGTTTTGAGGGCCTCGAGCCCCTCTCGCGCTGCCGCTAGGTCCCGCGATTGCGCCTCGTGGTAGCTCTGGAACTTTTCAAATTCCTGCTGGAGTTCTTGAATAACCTTCTCGAGGCCGGTCGCGTTCTCGCCTGATGGATTTGCATGTTTAAAAAAAACTGGGGTTAGGATGCTGATAATTTCTCCTGAGTTTAGTACGCACCTGACTGCTCGTCCTGTGTACGAGGCAACACATTTGGTTGAATTTCTAACTACAGTCAATAAGAAAGACATCAAACTTAGTGACGCGCATCTACTTACATCGGAAAGATAGCGAGAAGGGAGGATAGCTCCAAGGTTTCGAATGGTGACAGTCTTTCCATGACAAATTGCAATGTCGTGGTTTTGCGAAATTGCCATTGCCCAGACAGTGACATCGCAGTTGATACCAGCTTCAATTTTCGTGTGCGTTGTTATATCCCAAAACGATATTGACGAGTCGTCAGAGACAGCAAGGAATCTATGATTCCTTGACAGAGCGATGCATCCACGTTTTCTTCCACCGTGAGTGCGAATGGACCATTGTGAGTGCGCTTCTCCGATAGCTACATCCAGATAGTGGACGAAACCGTCGCGAGAGATGACGTAAAAGTGTGTCTGGTCATTCCACACAATGCATTGGTTTACATCTGAGCCAATATTGATAGGGAATTCATAGAGGAGATGGCCATCCTTGGCGTCATATCCGCGAACGTGAGACCAGGTGGCCGTGGCGAGAAGTCTTCCATTGGGTGAGAATTTTACCGCGTCCACCGCATCGTCGTCCAGTAGCGTGAGTAGTCGCTCGCTTGTGCGGCGCATCCAAACGCAGGCCGTCCGGTCGCCCGATCCGCTCGCGATTTTGGTCCCGTCCTGAGAGATGTCCACCGCATCCACTCTATCTGCGTGTCCTATCATCGTGCTCACCCACTCGTGGCTCTCCACACTCCACACCAACACGGCCCCGGGTCGATTCCATCCTCCAACGATCCACTTTCCATCTCCAGATACGGCAATGTTGCTGACATACCCTCCCGCATCCATTGGAAATCCAACTTGCTGGCCATCCTCCAATTGCCATCGTCGTATCTTACCTCCTCGTTCTCTACTCAAAACTTGTTTGCCCTCCATGACGAACGCGACAGAATATATGCTATCTGTCCCATCGATTTCGAGCACGACAGAACCACCATCGTCTGGCGCTTGAATCTTCATCAGTATCTTACTTTCATTGGTCCCATGCACTGACTTACGGTTCCTCGGTTCCTCGTGTCGTCTGTGCCAGTGTGACATTTTCTGCTGGGCAAGACGATCTCAGAAAGTAAGATAGGTAGGTGTGAAGAAGCTCGTTCACCAAGTCCAGTAGTACACGTGTCTCCTTAATACTTGTCGGGACCTGTCAGATCGCATTATCTCCCCACACCCCTGGCCCTGGTCAACACCGCGACAGATACCAGCTCTGGTTTCTAATGGCAACAAGGCACCCACCATCCATTAGCTGGCGATTACGTTGGCCGGGAAGCTATCAAGCGCTTCGAGTTCAGTATCATCAAGACAGACCAGGACATGTCACAAACTCTGACCCGGTACGAGTGACTCAGAGGTACAGGGTAGCATCTCTGCGCAAAAGCACGAGATGCTCTTTCAGCAGTTCAAAATCGATTACAAGGAGAATACACCGCAGTTTAATAAAAGGGTGCTCCGTGCCAGTGATTCGGGAAGGGTGAAGTCGTGTGGGACTTGGTGCGATTTTCTAGTTGATTGGCGCCTTTTTACTAGATAGATCAATGAGCCCGAGGACGTCACGGATTTGGCTAATGGCGCACCGCAAGCAATCAAGGCAAGCCTAACTCATCGAAAAGGAGGTACACGAGGCATGCCGTTACCTGCTCGCCGGCTTAGGCTGTACTCTTCGTCTACAATCGCGGCCGGGATAACTCAAAAGTCGGGAACTTCTGATTGCACCAGCGTTATTCAACGATGGGTCCTTGAAGGTGTCTGGATTCGTGACAGTGATACGAACAAGTGCGACCCAAATGACTTTCTGGGGCGAGTTACCAGTCGAAGCGCTTGCATTGCCTTGCCAAGTGCATTCGTGTCTTGTCCTATATTTTTCACAAGGTGATCAGGCATGACGACTGCGTGAGCCACGGATGTCCTATACTTGAAAGCGACCAGAGAGCGGTCTAATAAGCGATTCAAACACGATACGTATGTGGACGACAGTGATGCACCAATCTGACTTCCTAGCTATTGACGAATAGAACCCGGCGCCATCGTAAACGTCGTGAAAAGGGAGGGTTCTAGATAGTGCTTGTGTTGCCATGTTCAACTCTTGCATTGCCGTAGTTTTCCGAAATCGCCATTTTCTAGACCATATCAATATAGTTGATGCATGATGCATGATGTTTGGCCCGATTTTCGTGCGCGTTGTTATGTCCCAAAATGATGTCGACGACCTGGCAAAGGCTGCGAAGAATCGACGGTTGTCTGACTCATGGCACTTTTCCGTTCCAGCATTTCACACGTTTCAGCCGAGCGACAGAGTGATGCAGTCATTTATTGTGAGTGCCATCAGCAAAATGTCCACGGTCTGACGCACTTCTGCGACTTGAGCCATTACAAAATACCACCATACACATCTACACTTTGTTGCAAAACATTAAATACTTCGTCTGCACTATATTTAAATGAAAAGAAAGCTTCTGTACATATTTTTGGATGAATTTGGAGATGTTTTCATGATTGGCTAAGGCCACGTTAGCCGGCCAAGTGCGTAAGAGTCAGTAAGACCGGATTAAGACAGGTTAAGTCCCACGACATTTTACTGATCGGGCCGCTCTTCCGGCAGAGATGTCGAGGTAGATGTAGGGCCGTCATGTGCGATGACGCTGTGTTTTGTGATTAGTTGTACGGAACGCCAGTGGTCATACTTGTAGTGTCAAGGACACCAAATGGAACAATGTGGACAAGGGGGGTGGGATAATGGGCGCCGGAGTCGGAGAGACTCCATGAGATCATGAGTCACATCTGATAGTCCTGTTTGCAGAAAGTACTACAAACGACGGAGGTTACATTGAGAATCGAGAGTTACTGTACATCGATCGTACGAATGTTGTCCATAAGCTCGGTTATCGAAACCTCTTTGCGGAGTTGTACCATGATCAGGGCATCAGCCGCAACTCGTCTGTATTCCACACGTGATACTGGTACGAACAAGAGCGCCCCGAATGGTTGCCTGAGCCGAGCGACGAGTCGAAGTGCTTGCGTTGCCCTATCAGGCGTACTAATATCACTCAAAGCCTCTTGGTCGAGGAGAGGACGGGTCCATGGATGGACGAGGTAAAAGGCCTTCATCCCAGTCAAGTTGTTCATTGTCTCAATCTTCATTTCCCTAAAAGCAGGGGACGTCGCGCGATACACGCAATGCTTCGTCTCTGGATCCGGCCCTGAGATAGGGGTAAGATTGGCGAGAGAAAAAACAATGCCAGAAAGTCGTAGTCGACTGGCAGCAAGAAAGGGGGGTGGAAGTTCTACCAGCCTGTCATAGAGTGTCATGGCAAGACAGACATCACCCTGAGAATGCGATTTTGTAACGTTGCAGAGAGAAGTGTCGACGAGCGGCGGAATGTGCGGCGGGACAAGTGTGTTGTAGACGCTGAGATCTGAAGGTAGGCAGCTATTATAGCTACTCACCCGTCCAGTCCATGCGAGAATCGTGACGTCACCCGATCCCGTCAGGATGTATCCCAGGAGACGACCGACCGCACGATCGCCCTCGCCGTACATTACTGGGATTGCTGCGTTGAAAATACCAAAAAGCGAGTATGCCATGTCTTCCATGAGGGTAGTCTGGCGATCTGCAGCCAGGAAAAGCTTTTCGCGAATCCTTTCCAGACCAGGTCGTATCAGAGACAACTCCTGCACAGAAACTCCAGGAACCTCCATTTCTGAGACGATGATGGGGGAATCTTTGTGATTGGACAATGCTAAGCCAAGGTACGGCTTCCAGTCCCCTGTATAGAATTGAACAGCCTCAGAGGCCACGTATTCTTGGTAGGTCCAGCCTCGTGTGTTCCAGAGGCTCTGCCTAAGGCTGATACTCCCTGGTTGCGATAACTGCGAAGACACATCGCGAAGGTAAACGACCGTGAGGGACGCCCCGCGATACCACGCAAACATAGCAACCAGGGATTCTTGCAATATCACATGGTTCACTTTATCCACACAACACGTGTCGCTCCATGCCCATCGGAACTCGAGTGATCGGACGAGTGAGCAGAATGTCTGTAGCTTGGTGTGCGTGGGAGATGCTTCTAGGTCGTAGATTGTAGTATGCTCAACCCTCTGAAGGAGTGGCTCTCCAACTTCCCATGTGTGTGAAAGCATCACATAACGGTAAAATTTTTGAACCTCTCTCCGAATACGCGCGTGGTCTGATCCCATGGTCACCAAAGACAAAAGCTCGTAGTAGACTGGAAGGGAGAAAAATATATCTGCTTGCTGCTTCTTGTCACAGAGACGCCCAGTAGTAGTGTCGATGAGTACCCGTGGCATATGACGGAGAATCTGCTCAACAATGTGTCGAATGGTAGGTCTCGGATCGGTATACCGATAACGAGGTTCTGTCGGTTATAACCCCAATGGTCGTTTGGCTTCATCAAGAGCTTCAACAGAGAAAACAGCTCACCGCGATTCTGTTCGTCATGTGATGCCTCTAGTTTTGCAAGCATCACGTCGAGGGCTTCGACCGCCTCAACATACCGTCTTGCTACATGTAATGCCGCATGCCTTCGCTCGTATCCCTTATGAGATGATGGGTTGATTCTGATAACCTGCTCACATAACCGTTAACATTCCGTTGTGCATCGAACAAGTATGAAGCATACCTCGTCGGCATCAACGAGTGCGTCCTCCCATGCGTTCATTAGCACTCTCGCCTTACTTCGCTTGATAAGAATTGTCGAGTGGTCAACAGAGTTGAGCACCGATAGTACGGTCGAGAAACATTCAACGGCTTCATCCAACTTGCCAGAGGATGTGGCAGCGTCGCCAAGCTCCTCTAGCTTTTTAGCGCACTGTCGTTGAAACCCTTTGTCGGGTGGTAAGTATATTCCGCGCAATACCCTTCAAGCAACAACTCACCAGAAAGCCAACTGGAAATTACCTTGTTAGCCTTCACACCTTTTGCAAGACCACTCGTCATCTCAATCAGATATTTTGCGGCGTCCATTATATGGCCATCTGTGTAAAGAGCTTCACATTGGTATTTCTGTTCATTGGCACGAAGAATTTGTTCCAGTCTCTCCGCTTTAATCCAAAAATCAGCGATGGGCACAAATATTAGTTGAAGTGGTGGGATTTAAAGTGAATGCAGGCACACCTGATACCGTTTCCTGTGCATGAATGTGAACCCGGATTGATCTCGCGATCATGTTCAGATTGTTCTTCGCCAGACTGGCTGTGCGCTGGGTGTCGGTGAGCTCCTTCTTCAGCTGCTGGATTGTCTTCTCAAGATTTTCCACACGTGTATCTGAGGGTGGACGTCATCGTCGGAAATTGGAGTGAGCATGCTAATTACACACTTGAATTCTGATCTTTTGTGTACAAGGACTCGAATTTTGCCTCGAGACTAGCTCTCTCCACTATTGTGCGCCCAACTTGAATTTCGCGCTCGTGGAATATCTGTACAGGCCAATAAGAAGATGCGCTAAGTTTTTCGTGCAGAGACCACTCACATTGTCGATGTAGGCAATGGGGAGGACATTATGCAGACTTTGGAGGATGATTTGCTTGCCTGCACCAATCACAATGTCGTTGTTTGGCGAGATGGCCATTGACCGGACACGATCAACCTCCGAGTCGTGCTCAAGTTCGATGTTGAGACCAATTTGCATATGAGTTATAACATCCCAAAAGGTGACGGAAGAACCGGTGGAGACCGCAATGAACATCCCATTGGTCGAAAGAGCAATGCAGCTGGCCGACCCATTGGTAATGGACCACTCTGAGAGGATCATACCGGTGCCAGAGACGCCAAGATAGTATATTTTGCCATCATGAGACAAAACAAAGAGTCGATTGCTATCGCCGCACCAAGCCAGAGATTGGTTGAATTCTGAACCCACCTTGCCAACCGGGAAGTCAACAACAAGGTGGCCATCACGAATGTTGTATATGCGAACAGAGTCGTGGCTCCACGTGGCGGTGGCGACGAAGCGACCATCCGGCGAAAACTTGACTCCGACCACTCCACCATTATGCTCCCATGGGCCATACAGACGCTTGCCAGTCGATAGGGACCAGATGCAAGCAGTTTTATCGTCCGATCCCGTAGCGACTTTAGTAGCGTCTGGCGAGATATCAACAGCACGTACTGATGCCGTGTGGCCAGGCTCGAGCTCGAATACATTTTGACGGCTCTTCGCATTCCACACCTTCACTTCCCCAAAACCATCCCCACTCACAAGCCAATTGCTATCTTGCGACACGGCGATATTAAGGACAATCTTGCCGGTCTGTATTGGCAATGACTCCTCCAGTTCTTTGCCATCTTTTACTTGCCAGCGTCGAATTCTCGTCCCCGTTCCAATGACACCGCCAACGATTTGCTTCCCACCGTCCAGGAAAGCAACTGAACTTATGACACCCCGGCCACTGATTTTGATCAACCCCCGTACTTTTGCATGATCATTGACACAACTCGAAGATGAATCGTTTTCATTCAGTTTGTGGGTATCAATGTTGGTCAGCATTCCGCTTTGACCTTGTTCAGCGACCCCTTGTTCAGTTCCAAGAACTTTGCAACCAGCGGGGGCGACAGAGTTACTCTCAAGTTGATTAAACACTTCAATCCCGTTAGTGTGCCGCAATCATCATTTCTTAATCGACCATTCCATACCTTGTTCGGGCGAGGCCCAGGGTGATTCCCTCCGTAAACTATTGCCAGTTGAAGGCCGCTGTTCCGTCCCAGTTGGCCCTTGTTTTCGTGAGTATTGTGTATCCCTGTTGCACCTTCCTCGCAGACACTCACCATCTGTACGCCACAGTCGAAACTTTGAGGGCGACATGGTCTTTAGATATCAATGAGTGCAAGAAAGATGTATAGGTGTCCTGCGAGGCGAACACGTGTCTCCCCATCGAGACAACCACCTCGTGCCCTCGGCGCTTATTTCCATCAACTGCACCTTGGACTGACCCTCACATCCTCAGAAACACGTCTCATGTCACCACCGACGTCCCGCAACGTTTTTTTCTCGAGTAGTTTGGGAAGGGGAAGAAGACTACTTTGTCTCATTCTATACTTCCAAGTTATTGAAAAACTTCCTATCGTGGCAATGTTTGCAGGGAGCTTTAGGGGTAATTGACGACGTCACACCGTCTGCCGCGTATATAAACCCCATTCCTACTCTGGGAGCTCCTGAACTTCAGCTTCTCCAAACGATGTCTTTGATGCGCTTCTACTATGATCCCGCTTCCGAGTTCGACCGTCTCTTTGACGATGCGTTCTCGTCGCGCTTCTTACGCCCCAGCACCACTCTCACCACCACCACCGAGCCTCGCGACATCTTCAGACCTCGGTCTGTCACCATCGATAGCCCCTATCCTAATCAGTCTAACTCATATTAGAATGGACGTCCACGAGAACCCGGGGAATAACACCGTTACTGCGTCCTTTGACTTGCCCGGCATCAAGCCTGAGGAGGTCAACATCGACGTCAACCAAGACCGTCTCAGCGTCACGGGTGAGACCACCACCTCCCAGGAGCGTGACGAAGCCGGATACACCGTCCGCGAGAGGTCTTGGGGAAAATTCTCCCGCACTTTGATGCTTCCTCAGGGAACCAAGGTGAGCTTCGTGAAGATGATGCAACTTGTACAACTTTTCATCTGACACGATGCTTCAGCCTGATGATGTTCGCGCCAAAATGGAGCATGGCGTGCTCAACGTGACATTCCCCAAGGGCCAACCGCAACCACAGCCCAAGCGTATCACTATCGAGTGAACGCCTTCACACCATAATTTTCCGTCTTGAGATCGTTGAAAACAAAAGGTACTTAGTGTTGTCATGATGCTCTGTGTATGATAAGGTTGTGCAATCAAGTGTCGATGGGCTTCCTATCTTCCTACTTCATGCATGGTCGAACAAACGAGTGGTGTGTTATTACACTCAACAAGTCAAGTATTAAGTCTATGGGCTACTCCGTTCGTACCTGGTAAGGGCTTGTGATCTTGCGATACAATTGCTTCATCGAAGTCCAAAATTCGTCACCGTACACATAGTACAGCACTCCAAAAGTTGCTCCTCCGAGGTGGGCATAATGGTCAAAAAGTCTGGTATGCATGAGTGGGAATGTCGACCGACCACCAGACATCTAGCTCACCTCCAACCACGAAGGATACCAACAATATCTGCTAGCACAAGCGCACCCACACCGGATGTGATCGAGACGCTGATAGGTATGAAAATCGGTTGAACCTGGGCATCAGGGAAGGCAAGAGCGGTGAGTGTGACCGCAGCATAGATGGCCCCCGACGCTCCCAATGACGGTAGAATCTTCCTTGGTGCTTCCTGCGCTGCCTCGCCCAGGACTGCCGACGCTGCTGGTGACGATCGCACTACAGCTTGCTTGGAAAGTTGTGATAACAACCGGGGATAAAGTACTTTGGCTGACACGGTGTGACTGACTAGTCCAGAGAACAACCCAGCTACAAATATGGGGGTGAGTACGAAACCACGCACTCCTTGATGTCCGTACCGGAAAGGAAAAATGCCAGGAAATGCCACTGGGCACTGATATCTGGCTCACGGGAGGGATGGACACACAGATAGTGGGTTGCCGCAGCCCCTATTGCCTGCCTGATTAGCCCTTTCACGATCGGAGGAACGACAAAGTACTTGCCAAAACTTGCCAACGCCATCGAATTGGCAACGAGATGGAAGAAACTCTTATGACTAACGTAAACCTCAGGTTGGGATGGAAACGAACCTCATCAAGCGGATACTGACCTGAACATACTGGTGAGGAGCGTATAGGCTTTCCCGGAGAGTGGGTCGTGTGTGAAGGCATGGTTCATAAACGGATTGAAGCGAGGTATTTTCCAGATGAGAAAGATGGCGGTATTCAACGCACAGATTGACCAGCAAAGTCGCCTGCCTTCGCTGGCGTCGTAGTAGAACGAACCCACGAATGCGGCCACAGTCAAGGATACGTTTTGCAACGCGATGGGCCACTGAGAAATCCTGTCCTTGGCTGATTCGAGATACTTGAGGAATTCCTGTCCGAGGAAAGTATGGTTATCATTATCGTACACTGGAGTGGGCTTTCACCTACATTGACCTGGGCCCGGGATTTTGATTTTCTAATCTCCTCATGCGTTGGTGGGCGGAACGTCCAAATACTTACGAATTTCTTGACTTCATTGGACCAGTGATCGTTTTCAAGCTGCGTCTGCTCTGCAGCAAGCTCGTATGCGACCAGGGACCCAAACAACGCGAACTATGACCACGTATAAGACAAGGGTAGGCTTGATGAAACGCAGGAACGTACAGCAATTTGTTTTCGTATCGGAGGCCGACCGACACGTTCACAGAATGTCTGAATTCCGCCGCCGCTGTCAGGGTGAACGGTTGGCGCGACGTCTAATGCTTTTCCGGATACGTTTCGAGAGACCCTAGGCAGACATTTCTGCGAGGATTGAAAGAAAGTGCGACTTTGCGTACGTCCAAGCGATGGATTGAGTCTGAAGGGGCGTAGCGAATATCGACAAGGTATGGTCCGGAGCATAATATACGTGTACTCGGCCGAACCCAGTTGCCGAGGGTTTCTTGCATTACCAAATTGGGTAACTACTATCAAGTAGCTTTATCTAGGACTCCCAGTGCAACTTCTACGGTGTCACCCTAGAAGTATTGGTACCTTTTCACGACATCG
The DNA here is from genome assembly GCA_038090575.1 of Tylopilus cf. pernanus. Lineage (NCBI taxonomy): Eukaryota > Fungi > Basidiomycota > Agaricomycetes > Boletales > Boletaceae > Tylopilus > Tylopilus cf. pernanus. The sequence continues at coordinate 2,132 of JBBPMZ010000169.1, read as the reverse complement.
ATCGTACATAAGGCAGAACATGTTTTATTATATTTCTTTTTTGCGTCCCCCGCCCTTACAAGCAAGCACGGCACCCAACGAGCCCATCCTCATCATGCCCCAAATATCCAACGATCTCCGAACAGAACACCTCGAAGACCCCATCGACATCTACTACGCCTGGTCTCTCCAAACCGCCCATTCCAGCTCACCCGTGATCACCAAACCCGCCAAACTCACCTCATGGCGGACGAGCACCGCGTACAAAGAGATCCCCGTCCCGAGACCGCCACCCCTCGACGGCCAGCACACAAGGAAGGCGTCGGAGCAAGGACAGTCATGGCGGCTCATCCTCACTTGTGGTACGAGAGCCATTCACCAAGTCATCGTACTCGGAGAGACGAGCACGACCGGAAAAATCCCGTTCCCGGTCATGTCGATGCCAATCGCGTTTCCTGGACGTCACGATCCGGGGAACAAGAGCGCAAGCAGGGGCGCGAAACAAGAACGCATTTCCCGTTCGTATGCTCTGCGCGTACCTCTCCAAGACCATCCGATTGTGTTCGAAATTACTGAGCAGACTTCTTTTGACCTCGACAAGGTGCATTTCGAGTCGCGATTTCTTCTGGGAGATTATTGTTACGCGCTCACGAAGCTGCCGTAGAAAATATGGGACAGTGGAATCGGACTCAGTTCCTGGCTTGCACATCTTTTCAATGCAGATGCCACTGGGGTGGACGAGGCATTGTCTGATATACGCTCATCACTCTTTGGTACAGGTACTCGCCACATCCTGGAATTGGGTAAGTCAGATCGTGCAACACTGTTCAAGAGGCACTCTTCCCTCGTGCTGATGTATCGGCCCAACAGGTGCTGGCACAGGGATTGTCGCCATCACGCTCTCTATTTTGCGCTCGACCCTGGATTTCGTCGACGGGGAGCAACCCGGTTCTATCGTGACCACAGATCTACGTGCGTGCCCGCCCTCTCAGCTTTATTCCGATGTCACGTCGACCCGATGCCCATAGCCTCTGCTATACCTATCCTCCAAGACAACATCGGTGCTAATCTCCCTCTCATGAGCAAATGTGTCGCACAACCAGCTATCTTGGACTGGGAACACGACGAGTTTTTACCTCCGGTTCAAGCTCAAATGGAAGCTGGACTAGATGCCATCGTGTATGTTGCCAAAGCCTCGCTTATATTTGTCTCATACTATACGGTTTTGGCTGATGCGAATGACGTATGTGATTTAGCATGGCGGACGTCACTTACAACACAGCGTCTTTCCCCGCTCTCACTAGAACACTCTCGCAGCTCATCCAACGCTGCAAACAAAAGCGGGACGGATGTCCTCCCAGGGTCCTCATGGGCTACAAGGAACGACATTCGGATGAACGATCGCTCTGGGATTATGCCGAAGCGATTGGCCTTGAATTTCGTAAAATCGCTCAGATTGATGGCGCAGGCGGAAATCCGGTTGAAATTTGGCTCGGATGATCAGCCACGATGAATGCAAAGTTAGGTATGTTGATATACAATACATCTTGCTTGAAGCTCTAGTTATTGAACAAAAACAATGTCCTACCGCGGCGGTTGGTTGAGAATACAGACGATGTGTAAGAATGCTAAAGAGGCGGGAGTGGTCGACGACATTGGGGACAGATGTTCTACATAATAGTTCAGTTATCTCCTACCACCGGCGCAGCAAGAACGTGACACACCTTGATGGCAAGCCACTTTTCAAGACATTCCGTGTGCTGAGAGACATGGCACGTTAGAGAAGATCACATCAGCGAAAAGTCCAATTACGCACGAATAGGTGGTGGCATGGCGCTAGACTGTAATTCTTTCTTCCGCCGACCTTCTGCAGCAAGCCTGAAGCGAGGGGCTTCGAGTCCTCCGGATGAATCACTTCCATACAGATGGAACAATCACCCAGCGACTGTTCTGGTGCCTCGGGATCCGAGCCAGAGAGTGGTAGCGGTGGATGATAGTTGTAGGTTTCCGTGGCAGCAAACTGAGCAAGGGATGTTACTAATGTAGCTCAAAAGTTGAAGTGAAGAACGTACACGTTTGGGAAGGAAGAAAGCAGGGCCCAGCCGCTGTTGAAGCAGCACAACAGCCACCTGGAACAGCACAAAAGCACATAA
>JBBPMZ010000168.1:0-21355 GCA_038090575.1 Tylopilus cf. pernanus | reverse complement strand
TTATGCCACAATTCGACACTCACTTTCGACGCCGCCATCACCTCGCCCACATCCTCATTCCCATCGTCCCAACCTTCCCTCGATGATGCCACTGCCTGCCGTTTCCGCCCAATATGCCCCTCGTACCGGTGTGTTATGATATATTGACCATGAAGTTACGGGAAGTATTACATTGTCATTCAACTTAGCACACACATGACACCGTGCGTGATAAGGACAATCACACAGTTGATGTGCACAAGTGAACTTTCATTGACAAAAAGTATTCAGAAGCTCTATGTACGAACACATGGACGCTTAGAACTTGAAGGAGATAAGCTAGAGGAATCAGAAGCACGTTTTGTCAGATGTCTTTCAACAACTTCACCAGCTAGCGCAATTTCTTGTGCTAGATTCAACCCAAGAAAGTGAGAGATGATAGTAAAAGGACCATAGGGAAGATTCTGTAGTTCCTGAACGGTTTGGGTATGGAGTTGGATAATTTCCTCGTTTGAAAGAAGAGCCCATGCTCGATTAAACTTTGGAGCTTTATAAATGCTAATGCCAAGTGCACGAGCAAGCCCAAGGCGGACAAGATTGAAAGGTATAATTTCCTTTGCATCTTGATTGCTATCAGACAAGATACCTTGAATGAAGAAAATAGACATACTATGCTTTTTAGTCCAGGCTGCACCAAGGCTTCCCTGGTTCGCACTCATGTGCTTTCTGAGAGGGGATTGAGAGTCGTATATTGCTATGATAAATGTTGCCATCATCATGATGAAGGGAAGTTGCTCCTTCATTCCCCCACGGTTTGTGGAAGCAGTCACAACCCAGGGAGCATTGCGAACAGCTTGGTTGATGTTTGAAGTACTGCTGGAAGTACGATCAGCCTTGGTGTTGTGACAGACCTTTGGAAGCGCCTTGCTAACAAAAAAAGATACTAGTAGTGCAAGTTGATGCAAAGGTACCCTTGCATCATAATTCTCTTGAACCCATATATATGTATCCTTGACATATTTTGACTCAGAAGATGAGGGCAGCGATAAGGTGTCGAGGTTCCACTCTTGAGGAAGGTGCTGCTTATGTAAGATTTTATGCAAGTCTTGTAAGCGTAACCCCATGTAAGTCCAATCAGATTGAGTGTCAAGTGAAAGAGCTCGCTGTGTTGCAGTATTGAGTGCTGTGGTCTGCGGGTCCAAAAGGGGCACTGCTGAGATTGCAGAGGGTAGTCCTAGGTTTATCCATGCACCGTGGGTGACAGTAGTAATGGGACGACCAGCACGGTGGGAGGGGTTTGGGGACCAAGGTATGTTGGAAATCTTCGCTGCAATTACAGCCCTTGATAATAAAGTGACAACACTGGAACGTGTGTCTACTTCATCAATTTTGGTTCCGAAGAGCCTTTCAACCTGAAGTAGACAGATACGAAACGTAGCCAATCCACGTCCCCCTTTCCAGAAAGGGGGATAAACACGATCTTGATGTTTGGAGCATGATTCAATAATAATATCTGAAAACCAGGTAGGAGATTTTTGACCAAGATATGAGGATGGAAGTCCTTCACCAAGTTTTTGAGGATCTGTGCACAAAGCTTTCACTAACTGGGCATAGGCATCATTGCTATACCCAAGAGGATAATCTTGTTTAGCCCAAGAATCCAAAGCCAGTTTCCTCTCCCGTGAATAGGTCCGTTGAGTGACATCAAGAGCTTGTTGCAATGCATTCAACTCATTAGTGATTGCATTGGTGACCAGGGCAATAACGTCCTCCTTGTATACTTTGAAAGCCAGCTGAAAGGCATACAACATGGTTCTTGTGTTGACAGGAAGTGTTGGATGAAAGTGTTCTGGCATACAGAACATAGCATGTTGAATCATAAAAGAAGCCTTATAGCTCTAGCAAATATTCATTAGTTAACAATATAGCAGTCTTACAATGTCTACTCACTTGAAGGTGCTCTTGTCCATAATTCACGATTTGGGACTTGCTACTAGCAAGTAAAGGTTCTTCTCTACGAAGGGGCCAGTCGGCGACAACAATATCGATCTGCCAGTGTGAATTGAAGGATGGAGATGCAACGACCAGAGGTGAGATTGCTGCCAGTCCATCTTGAACCATTGCTAGAGACAGCCACAAGGGATCCATTAATCCCTTTGTTAGCACCTTTGCGTTTCCAGTGTGTGCATAATTGAGTGCTCTCTCGAGTGCTGCGGTGACTTCAACATAATAATGTGGAACAGTCGCTTGGTTTGAAATTTGTCCCTTGAACTTGTCCCATAGCATCTTTAGCATAGAACATAATCCGAAAGTCGTCCACTCATAAACTTGAGGTAAGATCTAGGATTATTGATAGATAAAATTAGCATACAAATGTAGAAAGAATATTAATACTACCTGTGGCTTGAAGATCACCAAGTGTGACTTTATTAGCTCAAGAACCTCCCCATTTGACCAAAAGTCTGCAAGTGGAGTGACTATATCACGGAAGATAGTCCTGAAAAATATGTTGATTGAGATCACTAATATAACTAGAGATTTGACTATGCATACCTTCCATTTCGATTCTGAAGAGGAATTCGACGAAGTGAGATTCGATATACATTTTCCATCCTTGTTGACGTATCTAGTGGTATGTCTGAAATTTTGTCATGATATCGTTCGAAAGGGAGCCATTCAGCACATTCTTGATAGAGGCGTTCTGCAGTGTTTCTATTGGAAATGGTTCCAGGATGTGTTCCTGTCATTGTCGCTGTGATGAGTCCCAGTTGAACGTCGTGATATCTTCCTTGTGATCAAACTCTATGAGAGAGCATGTTATAGCCTTGGCTAGCAACACCTTCTACGATGGGTGAATATCCAGTAAGAAGATCCGATGCAATGCCTTCTTCATCTTCTTGATGATATTTCTCGCGAAGACCATCATTCATGGCACGCATTTTGGAGAGAAAGGGGGTTATTAATCCTCTTGCCTGAAAATGCCCTATGGTCTTTAGACATGCCATGGGATAAAGGTAATGTTGCGTCATTGGCTGGTCTGCTTCTTCATCCACTTCAAGCCCTGTCAGCTCGAATAGCCGGTGTATCGTCTTGAGATTGAACAGCATGCCATTGGATTGTGTTCCTTCGGTAATCATTGCTTCTCTTCGAGGAATTCGACATCCTTGATGATCATATAAGGTATTCTCTTCTCCATTATCATCATATAATGTGTATTCTTCTGGATCAACCGGGACACGAATCGTTGGATCTGGATGATCATAAATTTCTTCGCCATACTGGTCTATAATGGTCTCATTTGGGATTGGAATCCACTCATCAACTTTGATGGATCTACATGGGACGTGTTTTAGTAAATGTGATTTTCAAATGAAAGCCTCACTGTGACGTACTGAATATGAGTAGCAATTGCCAAAGTGAGTGACCTCATATTGGCATAGTTATGTATCCGTTGCCAATGCTGAGCTTCTTCTTCTCTCTCTACTTGTTCCATATGGCAAATTGGCTGATTTTGTCCATAGCGCACTGCAATTGCCATAGGTACGTTTTCCTTCAAAAACGCACTATCATTCCATCCAAGAATTCCACTGTTTGTTGCTTGATGTACCCATTCGTCCCAGTATTCGATGATTGAGTCATGAAGTCCCATGACATCATGTCTTCTCATCTCATGAGTAACAATTACACCATCTGTCCCTCTATTTATAAACATTATTAATGATTATTTGCATCACACGCACACCCCCCTTTGGCGGATTTGCGGGACAAGTACAAAACTGTGATTCCCGCACTTCCGCTTTACAAGGGTGTGCGTCAAATAAATACACTCACAGAATATTTGTCACCCTTCGCAGATCTTGGATAGAAAGTCGTTCTGGGAAGTCTTCTCGAAGGTATATATCTCGGAACGCATTTCTCTTCAAGGAATACGCCAGAAACAGGACGATTTGAATGTAGTGTTCCTCAGAGAGCGTGGTCTTCACTCCTTCCAGTTTTTCCATATGTCTCCGAACATATCGGAGTTCCTCGTCTTCGTCGAGAATTTCCCCTTGGCAAAAATCACGAGGGACCATTGCAAGCCATATCTCTTCTTGTTGATAGGTCCCTATAAATAGCATGCGTCCAGTGGGATCGAATTCCAGGTCTGCATGTCTTGCACGCCACTCTTTCATGCGTTTGCCAAGATTCAGCTTGAAGACATAGCTTGGATCCCCTCGGCTCATGGGTAAGACAACATCCATCCCTGCGCGACACGGTACCAAGAGAAAATAGTCGAGGAAGTGGTTGCGTGCACCCCAGGCGAGTTCCGCTGAGTTCTTCAAATAGAGCATGTCCTCATCAATGTCGACCATGTGGCGTTGTTGCATTCTTTGAATAGCTGTCCGTGCCTTCCCTTGCTCGTACTCCTTGCGGAGTACTGACAGTTTTACTTTCTTGCGACGCTGATCATGGAAACCCTGGATATAGGCAGTCCCATTAACATGGTCTAATGCAATGACTTGCTCGACTTCTTCCTGGGAGACCCCATCATCGCTTTCAAGGGCTGGAGGAATGTCTCCCACAATGTATGCCTCAGTAGTAGTAGTCCTGATTCACATTAGCATTGTGATAATTTGTCAAAGTTGGGCTTACTCCATTGATGTCTTTAAGGTGGTTCTGACTGACACGTTGCTAATGGTTTCGTTGCACCACTGCTGTTTTGCGTTGCGTAAAAGTGTGCCGTCACAGTTTTAACTGTATGTACGGCATTCTTGCAACTGTCTTTTTTACGTATTCATTATTTCATGATACTAGCTCACACAAGATTCAGTATTCGCATTCAAAGAAATGGAAATCTATTTGACGTGCACTCAGGCTACTATAAATTCATGCAAAGATCTGCCACACCAGACTGGCATTTTGATCTGTATCTTTTACAACATATAACACTCAACAGGACAAGCGCTCCGGTGGTAGACTACTGAGACAGCAACACTCATACTTGAGCGAACCATAACGGGTGCTCAGAACAAGGCTGAGAACCTTAGAGAGGGTGAGTGTGGTGACAAGAACGAGAAATTGAGAAGGCACCTAGACCAGAAGGGGCAAGAGTCACGGTGTTCGACTGCATATATTGCCTTGCCACTGTCTGCTAGTGTGCCTAGGCAACAAGGGCACTGAGAAAGCCAGTCTCTTTAAGGATACTAGTACAAGAGAAGTGAGCTGCGGCAAGTCGAAGTGGAACGAATTGAAGTCAGCTGCAATGAATATTGAAATAGCAAAAAGTCACCACCTCGACTTGCCAGTGTGATCCAGCATGAGTGACTTATGAACAAAATTTATAACTACTTCAAGTCAAAACAGAGCTAGATCTTGGCTGTAATAAAATCCGAATTCCCTCGGCATTTCCATTTGAGGATTGACTGGTCGGAAATCCTAACCAACCTATCCAAAAATGGCAGAGACCCCTCAGGGGGTTCTAGATACAGCACTCAGGCTACGTCTGCTACACTACAATTGACATTCACATCCACTGGCAGGGTAGAAACCTGCATCACTCATTGAAAACAAGATGAGTCACAAGGACAACGACAACAAGATTGCAAGCATGACACGCCTGGACACTAATGACACAGTAATGGGCAACTGGCACGTCTCAAGCACAGGAATGACCCACATACTTCCCAAAGGCAATGCACACAGGACACCAGAAAGAATAGGGCAGTGAGAAAATTGATGCTGTCCAGGTGGGGGCCACTCTATCAAGTACATAGAGGCAAAGAACAACAGGAAATCGAGTCAGTGGCAGTGTGATCGTACGATAGCTGAGCTTAGTGATATGGAGCACAATCTCACCCACCAGCTCTGCGCACTATGTCAAGTAGTGCACCCTTTGGACCGACTGCCGATTGTAAGTGACATGCCTGGCACCTGCATGAGTGGCACATGCAATGGCAAGGCGAGTGAAGTATGATGTTCCAGCTCGAGAAGCTCGTCAAGGACATGGTACCTGAAGGACTGTGAGCAGAGCAGCTACAACTTCGCACCCAATAAAATCCACTGACATACCTACCAGCTCCGACACTCAACTGCCTACTGAGCATCATAAAAAAAGGACATATATGGAGGTTGTAACAGGACAAACCAGGCAGATGTTTGTTGTCATAGTAGACAACCTGATACTATCTGGGAACACGATCAATGATTGATAAATGAGACATAGATAACTCAAGTACTGCTTTGTCGTTGCTTCTAAGCTGAGTAACACGGCCTTAATGTGGTGTCAGATGGTCTAGCCTTGGGGTGAAGTAAGCGCGTCAACAGCGATCAAGGGCAATGAGCTGTGAGACACCGTCTCTGCAAGACGGACACTTTTCAAAAGGAGGGACGCTTGACAATGGAGGGTACTTGCCCGAAATTCAGACAAGCAGTCGTCTCTCATTTCAAATGAAATCCACAAGTTGCCTCCACTGTGCTATGATCTTGACCCATTCAACCACCCAGGTCGCATTGGCCGAAACGGGCGCACGCACTAGCTGTGCGATCGTCCTTGTCATGCCAATACTCTCCCACATACAGGCCTTGATCGTGGGGGTCGTTGAACCACTGTGGTCTTTGAGTGGTTTTTAAGTGGACATTCTCGGGACCGACTTACTGGGAAAGAATACTAGTAGAAGCCAGATTCCTGGGCAAATGGTGGACTAATGGAATGACAGTTCATGAAAGTTTTGGAAAGTCTTAGTGGTGGTCATGTCGCCGCAGCCTGGGAAACTTCTCAAAAACCTCCACATTAATGGCGACTCTGGTGTATTCCGGTGCACTCTAGTACGCTCCTATACAATCCACATCAAAGTGCAGCATACCCATGTTTGCCATTGATATCGCCCCACTCCTCACCGAGACTCTGTCTCCAGTCCATAAGCCAAACCCTCAGCAGTGCATCCCTTCCTGTGCACATTCTCCCGTTCTGAGTGTCTCGCTTGTGTAGTAAGGTACGAGCGGAGCGCCAGAGTATTGTCTCTGGCCCAAGTTCGGTGGTGCTCACGTCTTTCTCCTGTCTCACTCACTCCTTCGTTGCTCCGCCGACCGTAGCTACGCTCCTCATTCATTTTCGCCCTCCCACCACTCCCAGGCAACAGCGCGTTCACCCTGTGCCCGTCACATCTGCCTCTCCCATCCCAGGTTCCAGGACAGATAGGTGATCGTGGTCACCTGCGAGCTGGATCTTCCCCCCCACCCTCACAGCTCACCCACAGCCTTCAGGTCACCGGAGCTGGACGATGCTACTAGTACGTGCAGCCGCTCGCATTACACTCTCCTCTCACTTACTCTCACTCGGTCTCATTATAATGTAGTACCTAGCGTATTCCAATGAAATCTATTTCGTCTACCACTCTCCCAGCGTACGCCAAAGACCATCCTTTCCCCAGTCTCCACCTCACAAAATTCTAGCCTCCTCACCGGTCTTGGCTGGGAGTCCATCTTGGAGCCCCAGGCGACACTATATAGGCGGCGTCATTGTTGCGTCGTGTCCTGATCGTCGCCGGGTGAGGTGACATGAGGGCGGGATATGTGCGGGGGAATCGTCGTTGCGTTGTGTCCTGGTCGCCGCCAGGTGAGGTGACATGAGGGCAAGAATACCAGGTGAGGTAGAGGTGCCATCGTCGGCCCTCGTCATTATTATTCGTGTCCTCATCATGTCCTTCAAGGAGGTGGGGGTGAGGTAGAGGTGACCGAGGTGTTATGGTCAGCTCCTCGTCCTCGTTGTGGTCAGTTCCTCATCCTCATTGTAGTTGGTTCCTCGTTCTCGAGTCGCCGTCGTCTGGGGTGAGGTAGACGGGGCCGAGGTGTCATGGTCAGGTCCTCATCTTCGTCATGGTTGGGTCCTCATCCCGACTGGGAGGTGCCGTCACATCTGACGAGATGGGGCAAGGAGGGCCAGGGTCAGGGGTCAGGCAGAGGCGGCCATGGCACGAAGGAGGTGGAGGCGCGGTCATCGGCCATCAACCTCGTCGTTGAGGGAGATGAGGTGAAGGCACTGTCAACGGCCGTCGCCCTCTGTCCTCCTTGTCGATGAGGAGGATGAGGTGGAGGTGGCACAACAATGTGTGGCTTGACTGGTAGTACATTGGCGTGGCGCCAACACTCTGTTTGGTGGCGCGCGTGCTATGTTTGGTTGTAGACGACTGCTCACAACGACCGGACGTTCGGAAAATTCAATCCACGACCAACCTCACTGGAAAAGCGTTTCAGCCGTTCCATCACCCGCATTCGATCACATGGACCAGAGATGAATTGCTTCCGACCACATGTGACCGTTCAGTTTCTCGGCATGGCCACCGCAGCTTGCAGACACCCAGCTTAACACACTCACCCTGCACGTGACCACTCACGCACTCGCCCGCGGCCTCGCCTATCTCCCCCCTGCACCCTCCCAGCCGCCTTTCCCTTCTGACGTCGTCCACACTCCCATATCGCTCCTCTGTACCACGTTCCCTCTTCGAGAAAGCACAGCGCCTTCAATCGGTCTATAATATATTGTATGCGTGTGTCGCAACTTGAACCGACGATGAGTTTTTGGATCAGGTCATGGGAGCCGAAGTAGGCGTCGGTCAGGCAGACGAGTTTGTCAGAAAACTATGGCAGGGATGGAAATCGATCAGGGAGGAAGGTATCGTGCAGGTAAATGTGTTCCGTTGTGTGATGTGCGATGGGAGCTCAAGGTTTCTGCAAGCCACTGCATCTCGGTCTCTTTTGTTCAGATTACCTGCTCCACAGTGGGGAAGGTGATGTGCTCGGTCTCAAACAAGTGGAATTCAACACGATATCTTCCTCGCTCGGCCCTCTTTGTGATAGAGTGGCTGCGATGCATAGGTGCGAGTACTTCAGCCACTGCGAGAGCTCAAGATAGTGAACCATAGTCTTGTAGATACCTCTACTACGGATTCAAGTTGACAGATTACTACCACATATCACCTCACTTGACTCCAGAGAACTTTCCCTCAAACAATACCACCTCTGGACTGGCTGCCGACCTCGCACAAGCCCACAAAGCATACAGTGTCCCAAGGTGCGGGTTATCTCCTCCTTCTCCCATTTTCACTTATCTATTTTCAGCGCATATATCCTGTTTGTCGTACAACCCAACGAGCGTAACGCCTTCGATCAACGTTGGCTCGAATACGATTTGGTAGAAAAGTAAGTGTATTTGCTGGTGGTCCCATCACACGCACTCACTAGATCGTTAGACATTCTATCCGTATCATCCGACAAACACTCCTCGAACTCTTTACCACCGCATCCGTTTCTGGTCCTTCCCGTACCCTCTGCGTTACCATCTCCTCAGACTCCGATCCCCGAACTGTCGAGATATCGATAGTGTACTTCCGCGCAGGATATGTCCCTACTGATTTCCCCACTGAAGTCCACTGGACAGCACGTCTTGTCCTCGAGCGAAGCCGCGCAATCCAGTGTCCCAGTATACCTCTCCAGCTGGCAGGCGGGAAAAAGGTACAAGAAGCACTCAGCCAGCCGGTGTCGTCGAGCGGCTCTTCCCGACGCTGGAGCCAGACGCCTCGGCAGTGGCCGAGCTTCGCGAAACATGGATGCCCATGTGGGCACTTGATATAGACACGGCTCCCGCTCTCCCCGGCTCTTTCCCGGCCTAGAGAAACATTCCACCGAACCAATCGGGATGACCCTTGCTCGTCGTCATGCTGAAAAACTTGTGCTGAAGCCCCAGCGCGAAGGCAGTGGGAACAATGTTTACAAGGGAGATATACCTGCGTTCTTGGATGGCCTCTCAGAGGAGGAACGCAAAGCGTGGATCGCGATGGTGCTGATCGTCCCGCCAGCCAGAGTAAGCTCGTATCTTGTACGCACCATGTCGGGTGCTGCCGGGACTGCACGGGAGCGCGTAGTTCATGGGGAGACAATATCCGAGCTAGGGATATTCGGTTGCCAAGGCCTTGTTCGGGAAAGAGGATGGGAAGCAGATGATGTGTGAGGAGCGGGGTGATGTTGGCTGGTTGGTAAGGACAAAGGGGGTGGAGAGTAATGAAGGGGGTGTTGCTACTGGATTTTCAGTGCTGGACTCGATGGTGTTCATGGACGGGTGATTGAGTGGACCAACCTAAACCTCCACTCACATAGACCAGTGATTTATGTGTTCATTTAAATGAAGTGATAGAAGAACTTGATATAACTGAGGTCTGTATAAATAGATGACGTTATGCCTACGCACAAGTTCTCAGTAAGCTCTCACCACCCTGTTGTGATGTGAATGGCCCTATAATATTGCACCATAAGTCAGACTAAGTGCACAGTCCTCATTGAATATATGTCTGAATATGCTGTATGTCGCTAGTTATGCTATACTTTGTGTGATAGCTTTATTTGTCCCAGTATTTACTTGGATTACTGGTACTTAGAGTCTGTCTTCATACCTTCCTCGCTTGCTCACTACAACGGATATACCCATGTCAGGTTCATCACATATGCGATCGCCTTTTCGCGATACGTGTCCGTTGTCAATCCCTGTGTTGTAAAGATGCCATCCGAGAATTCCAGCATCGTCCGATTGGTGGCAGCATCGTACTGTGGCCAATAAATGTCTGTACCATCTCATCCAGATGGGTAACGAAGCGAACAAGGTAGGAGGTCATGTCCCCGGCAAAATAAAAGTTCAGCAAATCAGAGGCGTGGAACTGCAGTCATGAGAACAATGGGTTTAGCCTGTGAGGAACAGAGACAGGAAGAAATGACGCACGGTGCCAAGGAAAGGGGTTGCCTTGAGTCGTTTGTTTACTGGTAGAAGAAAGTTTGGGAACGATGCTTTAGTAAATGAATCTACGTCGTGCGTCGTGAGCCATGATGTACAGTACGCCCAGATTTTCTGTTTCCCAGAACGATGCTGTGTGAGAAACCGTCTCGGCGCCTGGAACACCAAGTCCCCTTGGATTGCAGCCAGCCGCTTGAACTGCGGGGTGAGCGCATACAAGAAACCGGTACCGAAAGGCGATCCTTGATAAGGGTCAGACGGGTAGTGCTCCTTCATTTGCCTGGATGAATCTTCCGACGCTTCCGGTGACCAATACGTGCGGACGTATTCCTCGAATCCGTCGTCCGTCCTAAATTATGCACTGAAGGTGAGACCTTGAGTGACACGATCATCGTTCCACTGGCCAAAAGCTACCTACGTGATGTTGGAGTTTGCAAAAGCAAACATAGTGCCTTCGTCGTCGCAATCGCCTTCCGTGCCAAATATCCATGATCTTGTTGGAAAAGCCAGCGGAACAAGAACAAAACTCACCGGTAACGAACGGCACGTTCGCAACAGACCCTTGTTGGACCAGACGCTGCGGATTATCCGTCAAGAACACACCATCTACACGAGGTAACCATGTTAATGCGGTTGACTAGGAATCCGCGAGTGATTTTATACACCCGGATCACTAGTTAGATAGCCTTATTCAATTCAATAGAGAAAATACCTGATATGAAAACACCCCGGGCGATCTGCTCACCGCATCCAGTAGCGTCTCATTGGTACCTTGCGCGAACATTGAAGCGTATCATTCGATCCAGAGCAACCCGTCTCCAAAACGATGGCGTCATAGTATTTTTGTCCGCGAGTGATATCTGCTACGGGAACCAGTGATCCACTCTGCATGAATGCTGCTCGGAATAGACCATCTGGATTTCCTCCGTTTGTCACCATATGCAAGCCGACCAACTATGCAACGATAAGGTCCTTCTCAGCACACAGCATGAAGTACAAGTCAAAGGCTGTTACTTACAGTGTGACTTTGGCAGGATCTCCTCCAAACGCGCCAATGTACTTCTGTACCCATTTCAACGCGAGGTGTTCTGATTACGGCGAACAGAAATAAGAAAAGGGACTGCAACAGACGTGGGAGTGGTGAAAACACCTACGATCTTGAAGCCCCAGATTTCTGACCCCGGCATCCTTGACTTCTTGGCTTGACAAGAAGCCAAACCCTGAGTGCATGACAATCGGTACGTGCGCCACGACCTGAGATGGTCACTGTGCCACTCACTACTTACACTTGAATTCCAAATTGCGAGTCAGATGGCCATGTTCGTGGTAAAAATAGGCACAGGATTGTACTCACCGATAATTCATGCTGACGTATACCGTGGGAACCCCGAGCGAAATCGCTTTCCCGATGATGACGCTACCATCATAACTGCATTCATAGTCACGATTTAGGACAATGCGCAATAATGACAGTAAAAGTGACACGCACATGCTCGTTCCACCAAATTCAAACCCTCCGCCGAGTATCCACTATTCGAGATATTTTCAGTAGAAGAAGAATGACCAATGGAGGGTACATACCACTATGACACTGGCAGGTAACTTCGAGTCTGGAGTCGCGTCCGCGGGGGTGACTACATTTAATGTAAGACCTATCTCATCGATGTTGCATCAGACTCGGCTGCAATAGATGATGGGGAATTTTTCCATACAGTCTTCTGCGAAAGGAGTGACGATCTTGTAAACGAAGTTCGTCAAACAGTTGCCAATCAAGGCAAGCAGGCCAGAAGGCAATGGGAGTTTAAATTCTTGTTGGGGACACGCAGGACCATGCGCCGTCGCAGAAAAGCTGGTATTGTATGGGGGAAGTGGGTGTGGAAGCCGGAATGGAGATTTCCTGTCCTATATTAGGAGATCGACAAGCTCAATTAATGACATGCGCTGGCAGTAAATGTTGTGGCAAGTCTGACGCACGGAGGCTGAGCGAACGGAATACCAAGGTAAGAATGAGTAAATCCGAGTCCTGTGACAAGACCTGTCAGCAAGACCGTTGGCGCGTTACTCTCTAGGACAGAGTCTGCTGTCATTGCAAGCCACAAGAAAGCCGTGAAAATGTAGAGGGAGGGCCAAGCTGTCTGTAACGTGATCAACAACGGCTTCCAGGTAGAGACACGTGTAAGGGACATACAAATCGGAGTTGACGTTGGCCTTGTCGATGAGGATGAGGTGGAGGTGGCACAACAATGTGTGGCTGACTCGTAGTACATTGGCGTGGCGCCAACACTCTGTTTGGTGGCGCGCGTGCTATGTTTGGTTGTGCGTGGCGCGGACTGTGCTCACAACGACCGGACGTTCGGAAAATTCAATCCACGACCAACCTCCGCTTCCGCGTGGTAGCAATGACAACGGATGCACCTGATTAGGTGGGGAAGGTTCGGACTTGCGTGCTGAGAGCATCCCACCATTGCGCAATGGTGAATTGCACTAGCTAGAGTTGAAACAGGTGCATAAATATAGAATATTTTGTGTAACTAATACGCAAGAGTCAACTTGAACGTAACTAAAAGTGACCACATCTGGGCTGCACATGATTCTTTCAAGACTGTGCAAACCTAGTAGTCCCCCTGCTTCGTTTTTTAGATCTCTCATGGTCAGTCCCTGGGATGGGTGTCATGTCAGTGACATGTATGTTTTCAAGTGACTGGTTAACATTACCAGAGCCACGTAGCCGCTTACGTTCACCAGAGGTAAGTTGTGCGGTCTCGAAAGCACTAGGCTCAGGTGTAGAAGTAGGTGAAATTGATGTGTGAGGACTTATCGGAGTAGGAGATGCAGCAGGCCGCTGAGCCGGAGGATAAGGATTCTCAGGCTGGGAACCCCCACTTTCTGGTATTGGTGACAAGGAAATGCGAGTTTCCTGAGTTAGAGGCCTGGTTTTGACGAGAGTCACCTGTGGATCTGCTGTGCCTTCGGAGGTGGTCTGTGCAGCCAGATCTTCGTCTATCTGCAATCCAAAGTCCTCTTCTTCAAGAATTACAGGTGTCTTATCCGATACCCGGGGTATGTTCTTTAAGATACTGGGACGCAGTGCTCTTTTCCCCCTTGGAAGAAGAGTCTTTACCTCACAGCCACGGAATGTGATGCCAAGGTCTTGCCCCTCTTCAGCTTCTAAATCACTTGCTGAACCCCCTGAGCGTTTTCGATAGGCATTCTTTTCTAGTTGCTATATCATTTATTAGCAAAGTATTCAAACTAAATCACGAATGATGTTTACCAGCACAAGCTGTTCCAAGGCTACCTGTACTTCCGGATCCATTTTAGGAGACTTGGATTCGTCCAGATTGAAGGGATCCTGCCATGCTAACGGGCACTTTTCCACCGCCAAAACCATCTTCTGAACCATTCCTCTATCGCTTTGTTTATCTTGATACAACTTCCAAGAAGTTAAGGCATCGGAGATTAAAAAGGATTCGTCAGTCGTCGGACTGGAGATGAGATCTGGGAAGGAAAATTGTGGCGGTACAAAAGGTTGTCCATCCCGTCGGACAAGCATGCCAGGCTGTTTCTTCATATACGTTTGGAACTGTGTGGAAAGGGTACAGCGAAGGTTTGAGGCAGCTGGTACGGATTGAATGAGATCCTCTCGATACTCGGCAATGATGTTGAACTCTAAAACTGCAGCGCCAGCTATGTTATGGAAATCTCTACTGCGAGAATTGGCAGAAATGCCTTGCCAATTCCACGAAGAGTGAACAAGTAGATTTACTCCTTGAATATTGCGATTCAACCTATGTTTCAGTGGGACTGCCTCTCTGGGTTTGCATGCGACAGTCATAGCTTTTGTCAATGAGTCGCACTGGACTTGGAGCAAGGCCTGGCAAGCCTTCATTTGGGTCTCTTCCTGCGATAGTTGCCTTGATCGTCTGGATAGCTTCTCCTTTGTACCATCGACTACTTGACTCTGTGTAGAATTTTTGTCCAGACTCGAGCGGAAAAGATGGTTCATTTCCTTTGCCGTCTGAACTCTCTGAGTATGAGATGTAAGGTAGCTGGGTAAAGCCACCTCCAAACAGAGAGCGGTAGCATAGTCGTTGAGTATAACATTCAAAAGCTGTACATAAATGTTAGCTCGGGTTGAAAATGGTAGTACTGGAGGGACGTACCAATGCGCCACCTGGGCAGTCCTTTGTGAGACAATCATATCGCGTAATTGCCTCTATTGCTGCTTGCGTATATGAGGGTGAATACCAGGACTTAGTAAATGCTACCATGTAATCCACCATCGGATCAAACCATCGCGATACCTGTCTACTGATCAATTATGGGGAAATTGAGATTGAGAAGTGCATACCTCCGCTAGCGTCAAAGGGATCCTCTTGAAGTGATGTGCCAGTGCAACAATGGGACTTCTCGTGAGCAACGGTAACCCATGGGTCGGATTTGTATTGTCAGAAGAGACAAGTTTAAACTTTGCCGGAAAAGAATCTATGATGAGATGGTATGATGCATCGACTTGGGTTCGGACCAAAGGATCTTCAAGGTATTTCAGGAGGGCATCTGTTGCTTCCGAAACATATTGTTCATACGCAGACACATAGTCATAGTCCACCATGCATCCAATAGCATCCAATGCCGGTTTTTGAATACCTTGCCATGCATCATCGATGACATCAAGGATTTCCTACGTGAAAGATTATGTCAAAATTTGAAACAATACGCTTATACTAAAGAAGCTCACTGGAAGCAACTTGTACAATGCCTCCACCGTTCTTCCATCACGAAGCTTTTTCATCTGGAGTTGTAAGGCCTTATCGTCATTTGGTTTCTTGAGAAGCTCATCTACGTCTTCCATTTTGAGAACCACATCCGTAAGACAGAGATCAAGTCGTTGGGCCATGGCTACAATGGCTGAACACATAACCTGTAACCTGTGTTAATCAGTGGTTTGTAGAGAAAACAAATTTTACTCACGCCCCCGTGAACTCCACAAAGATGTTCATATAACCAACGCAGATTCATTTCAGGCATATCAAGAAAATGTGAACTACGGTTGACAAGAAATTCCGTTGCTTTGAAAGCCGGCTCTGAGTTAATGACTGCTACCAACGGGTTTGCCTTCTTCGAGGAGTTACGAGCTCGCATCTCTTTCAACCGTTGCGCTCTCTTATCTTCTGAGAGTGTTGCTAGAAACTGGATTTCCATGACAACTCTCTCCTCATCGGTCTCCATATACACATGTCGTCTTTCATTTCGACTCAAGTACTGAGCGAGTTCAATTCCTTGTGCAAGCAGCGTGGCTTATCAGGAAGAAAAAAAGTGAATAAATGGAACTGATGTAACAAATTGACTTACTCTCATCATAAACAGCGATTAACCACTGACCCCCATATTGTAGAAAGCCCCCAAGTCGTTGTAGCTCCTGGATAGACTCTTGATTAAAGTAGGCGATGTCGTCTGAGCCTAGAGTATCGTCTGAAATTGACCTGATTTGATCTCGCCTTGCTTCTATTGCCTCAATTTCTTCCTTGACGTCTTGGAGATAGAGTTTGAGGGCTTCGAATCGATGTCTGCCTCCTGCACATTTGATCAGAGTTTTACCTTCTTCAACGCCTTCAGTAAACTTGAATTGAGGAATTTTCTTGACATCCAAGATATCCTGGGTGAGACAGGAGAGATCCACTAAACTCTTCTCGATGACGATAGGAATGACCGATCTTTCGTCGAATCGTTCTAGTCCTTCTTGTTTGAATGACTCGTGCAACCTCTTGAGATGGGAGGACTTCAAAGGACGTGAATTCCATGTTCCAAATACCAGGTTGGAAGTTCTCTCCACTAGGTCTAAAATGGAGTATCCCAATAGAGATTGGCGTACGCTTCTCTGGATCCGCCAGTTCTCCTGGACCTGGGGGTCTAACTGCTCCACTATTTGAATCTCTCTTCCATCTAGCAGGTGACTAGGGGGATCTTGATCCTTTCGGGTTTGCTATCATTTGAAATTTGCAGTATGAGTATATAATACGGTAGGAAGTTTTCAGGTCCAACTCACATTATCAGTAGTACTCTGTTTTTTCTTGCTTGTGGGTGCCATTAGAGACTGAGCTGGTCACCCTTTCTGTCAGAAAAATCACAGGAGTTCAACTATTGCCCGTACCAATGGCGGGTACCAGTGAGCTGGTCAGACTGAAGGACTTGAACAGAAGGGCGTATTGATGTGGCTATGCAGAGCATGCGGTCACGCTTGTCACATGCCCTTGACGTATGGCTTGCCTCTTGCGTCATACCATGTCGCAGGGGGCAACAATGACCCCCACATTATAGTGTTGCCAGTAAACATTCAGCCAGTTTGTCTGATCAACCTACGTTGATCACTCCAAAGCTGTGTTTCCAGTGTGAACCCGTACAGTACTGGCACGAGTGGCACTCATGATGAGCGCACCAATGCAGGATGTACACACGTACCACCGCATCAGCAAACTGACTTGGATCTACCTAGACTTCGCTAGGCATGCTAGGCATACTAGTCATACTCGGGGTGAATAGATCTAGCGGCTCTGACAAGGAATCGGCTTTGTTGCAACTGACCACAACTTCTAACACGCTACACGCCGTCCATACTGGAAATCTATTCATTGCGCACTACATGTGAAGATCTGCCACATCAGACTAGTATTTTGATCTGTACCTTTTACAACATACAACACTCAACAGGACGAGTGGCCTGGGTGGTAGACTACAGCGAGACGGCAACGCTCATACTCGAGCGAACCATAGTGGGTGCTCAGAATTTTGTAACACAAGGAAAGTTGAGAACCTTGGAGAGGGTGAGTGTGGTGACAAGAACGAGAAATTGGGAAGGCACCTGGACCAGAGGGGGTCTAGGAGATGAGCAAGCCCAACCGCTTCAAAGAGGAAGTGGGGACAATCAATGACACAGTGACTGAAACTCGATGATGGTCGCCTCGATTGAGTTGACATGGCTTGCTGGGCAAAGTTTGCATTGACTGTGAGCGACCTAATGCGATGGAGGAGAGAGGAATAACCGACCCTACTGGAAATCGCGTTGTTCTTGTTTTGGAGTGTGAAGACGGTATTCATACAGGACAAGGCCGTCAAAAGGGAGCCTAACTTAACTACAGGACATGTGTCAGACTCAGAAAAGACAGTCAACAAGACCGCTCGAGTATGCACGACGTGTGTTTTGAGAGCGATGTACGAACCACCTGATGGAGTTGAGGTTGTGGGCATTTCTTGAATGGTACGCATGCTGAGCCTCATGCTATAACTGGAGGCATAACTGACCATTCGTTGATTCCTGCATGTAAGCATTATATTAGTCGCTGGCACTTGGGGACAACGGGGCAAAACAAATCCCTAGCCATAATAAACATCCCGGTGCCCTGTTCCCTCTGGCGTCTTTCTTGCTCAGGTCCCCATCACCTGTGCAACCCATATGGTAAATTTAAAGTTGTCGAACATTCAATAAACTAACTAACCCCAACTAGAGGGCATGTTGCGCATGGCCGCAGAACTTAGTTTGGCTTTCCCTTGTCACCATGGATGGGAGCTCGTGCTGGTCGTGTATCATAGGAGGCAAACAGTGGTGGTGGTGTTGCATTCAATGTCAATGTTTCATGTGCTCGCAATGCTTCGGCGCAGTGAACGCTTCGAGACAAAGAAGAGCCTAGCATCATCAGAATCAGACAAGTCATGCAACCTCGAAGTGAAAGGCATTTACCGCCATCAAGGAACTCTGATCTGGCATGGCCCAGATGGACAGCCAGCCAGCCCAACAAGTCAGTGAGGTCGTCTGGTAACGAAAGCTCCTCTTGATCCCTCCCCCCAAGGGATTCAGAGTACGCAGAGGCCACAACCTCATTTCCACTTATGGAGAAAAGATCATGATACGTTAAACAAGGAGACTCTGCCTGGTGGACTCGAAGGTTCTGTGGAGGGCAGCAAGGAATGTCAAAGTGTCATCAGAGAGGATTTGAGCCTGGGCTGCCGGGGCAACCTTTGAGTGAATATGGACACCAGCAGGCATTGTTATACGATTCTGGTTGTTGAGGGTGCTGTTGGTCAAGCTTAAGTAGTTGACTCTGGCGGCGGAGTCCCGCCCCTTTGAATGCTCCGACGTCATTCCGAGGAATGTAAATCAGATGCCATCACGTGGACCCCTGTCAACCGAATACCTCATGATTGCATCACTCTGGTGGCGAGACATTTACCATGCATCTACAATTTTTCAGTAGTGGGTTCAGTCCCCGTCTCCACCGGTACAGCTACGGGCTCCGACGGCACCACTAGTGACGTGGAGACAATGGCATCACATGTGGAATGTTTGGCAAAAAAATTCGTCGGTACTAAGTCCATAACGGGTGTTGATGTACTCACCCGTGATATTCTTAACAGTCTGCTCTCCTACTTTTATCACCCTGCGGCACGCCATCTGCCATGTACCAACACTCACGGAACCTGCACACAAAAGATTATAAGTCACGAGCATTCTCACAAGGAACAACGGCTCACCTTGAGGAGCGAATGGAAGGGCAAGCGTCCACGTGATAGGGCCGAACCAGTTGGGTGGCAGGTAGAACACGGCGGCTTTCCTGTACCATCATTCGCCTTCATCAGCCACCGTCGATTGCCCGTGCGTTATTACACACTGACTCTCCCCCTTAATCGACCTATCGACTGACTCGTTTAGCTTACAAGACGTTGTGCACCGTGAAAGTTGCTGTCGAGTACTCTACTTCCCACTCAAAAACGCGTTCGTCGAACACTCCCAGACGTCATCCTACAATGTAACCACCTTAATCTCTGTCGGGAATGGATGCTCCGATGCGAACATAAGATGGCCTGCTTTGCTGAATTCAGAGGCGAATATAGAGGTGGCACTCAAGTATGTCAGGATCTTGTCGCTCAGACAGATTGTCGATCGTTCTAGACATTACCAGGATGCTTATACGACACTCATGATCATGTCCGGCTCTACTGCTGTACTCCATCCTCGAACAAAGTGACGGGCAGAAGCAAAGGTGCCTGTGGATACCATCAACTTCAAGGTGAGACATACGTCAGAAGCACCATTAAGGATTCTGAGGTGCATCAGCAGATCACCAAGTTCTATCTCCATAGCAACGAGCTCGCGCTTGGACTGTCCCATCATAACCTCCCCATGGGTTGTTTTGCTGACTTTTCGTGGGGCTGGGGTATCGGCGAGGAGGCATGTGAACGTTAGAGTACAGTGGGTTCGTCTGCATCACATCACGAGTACTTAGCTTACAGACCATCAGGGATTGTGTTCTCGCCGAGCATCTCGCGCTGGGATCTCGTGCTACAATCTTTTTCGCTTCCGCAGCTTATTGGCTTTGCAGAGAACGTGTCAACGTGTTGACATGTTGTAAGCATCACTTTTCTCGTGAAATGTGATACATGCTGACGCCCGCCCCAAGTCTATATGCTGGTATTTGCAATAAGATGTGTGACGTGCGTTCCACCCTTACCTGACCTGCGAGTCTTTTGTCATCCACACCGTGCATTCGAAGGTATGCAAGCCCCCAGACAGAACACAACAATGAAAACCAACCCTCTCTGAAGAAGATATCCAAGCCAACCTGGAACGCCGGGTACGAAGAAGATGACGAATCTGGCAGGGAGAAAGCTCAACCACAACCACAAGCACCTGCATTGAAAGGTGCCAAAGCCAAGGTGGCTGACCCAGGTCAAAAGACGCTTTTGGACTGTCTGAACTTGGTGTCAGTTCAAGGACTCAAACAGCCCAACCTGCATGGACTGTGGAGAACACCAAAGTGGAGCGTGTCGAGGACGAAGAGACCAGCATAGGTATCGGCTCGAGTGGTGGTGCTGGATATTTGACCATGCCACCCTCATCTTCGTCGTTACCCACCTAAAATGGGACCAGTCTCGCAACTCCATAGTTTGACCTGCAGGCTCAGGAAGCCGTTCAAGACACCGTTCAAGGTGTCAAGCGAGAGTCATGATCGGGAAACGTGTTGTTTCCACTCCAGCCATCTAGCGTCCGACATCCGACAAGGAGAATCAGGATGACGTTGGGGTAGTCGAGGATGAGGTCAGGCAAACGCCCTCTACATCCAAAAATGCCTCGGACAACCAACATAAGTCCATTCGACAGTGTTCTCATCTCCGCTCCATGCTAACCATATGTTTCCGTGGACGTGGACGCGGACATGGGGATTCCCAAGGTCAACATAGAAGCTGAGGTGAGCTTTTTGCGTAAAGCGCCTGTGGGTGTCTGAAGTACCATTCATCTACCACAGCTCGATATATGCTCCCTCGTGTTGACTGCGCTCTGGAGGGCACCACCTCGCGGGTGCACCGATGGACGTCGAGGGGAGGTGTACATGGCTAATAACACAGGACACGGTCGGTGCTGATGCGGACAGTTGATAGGACACAGGTGCTTGCAGAATCTGCGAGGTGCATGGGACACGCGGTGCAGACACCGGAGGGGTACGAGGGGCATATTGGGCGGAAACGGCAGGCAGTGGCATCATCGAGGGAAGGTTGGGACGATGGGAATGAGGATGTGGGCGAGGTGATGGCGGCGTCGAAAGTGAGTGTCGAATTGTGGCATAA